>CM064067.1:30213348-30449998 GCA_032594955.1 Panicum miliaceum | reverse complement strand
ACGCATTGGTCAAATTTAAAGAACCTAGCTTTTAGGCGTCCCCAAGTTTTGGAGTCACCTTTAAAAAGCCAAAACCAGACAAACAGGCTCTAACACACCCACGTCACGCCCATCTGCACTCGCAACTTATCCCCCGCATTGACCGGGCCAACCAGCACGCATCAACGGTTACTGACTAGGGGCAGTTAGGTCATCCCCCCCCCCCCCCCCCCCCCCCCCCCCCCCCCACGGGGTGCCGGACGACGACCGATCGGTTGGCGCGGGGGACTCGCCATCGCGCCTCGCCTTTTTCTTTTGCAGCGTGCGAGGCTGCGAAGGGGCGCGCGACGCAAGCAACGCAAAGGCAAAGCCGACCGCCGGCGACAACGACCCCGCCGGAGACTAAAAAAGGCGCCGGGCCGTTCCAGACTTGCAGTGGATCCGCCCTCCCATCTCTCTTCATCTATCCCGAGGCTACTGCTGCTCCGGCCAGAATAATATCATTCTCGGGATCAGGGCGACGTCTGCAGCTGGAGCCTTTCCCTGCAAATAAAGCACCTTTTAATTACTGTTACTGCTGCTGATGCTGGTGATGGTAACTTTTATTCCCTGGTGATTAGTTTGTCGCGCCCTTAAACTGTCCCGCCCGAATCTACTGGGTAGGCGAAAGCTTTCGGCTGATCCCGTTGCTCCTGGACCGGAACTCCAATTCAATTCACCGTACCTGATAGTAGTGCGGTAACACTATCTATAGGGTTATCACCGTGTGGTAGTTAACCACTAGTGACTGGTGTCACCGGATGAGACTCGCTGGCTCACTGCCCTGCGCCCCTTTTTCATGTCTTGTAGGATGATTCTGTACTTCCTGTCCAGAAGATGTGCGAGAATCGCCGGCTTATCAAATCGTCCGAGTGGAATCTATATCTTCTTTTAGCGACAGCGGTTCTGCAGAAAAAATCTCACAAAAGCCTCTTGGAAAAGGGACGTGGGGTTTAGCTATTTGATGAAAAAGGAACATTTCCACCGGAAAAATATCAAGACAGAAATATCATTTGTTTACCGCACCTCTTTTGTAGAGAAAGTACTTGTATTTGTACTCAAGATCCATTTTAAAAGTGATCGGTATATAAGCATTTGAAAGCCTACACGAAATTTTTTTGTTGAAAAGAAAAGTTTAAGATAGTGTCCGCTAGATATCTATAGGATATCATCTGTATGCATAAGTAGTTACCTATTAATTTATCTTGAGAAAAGCTTTAGGTCTATTGGTACGGCCGCATGGCAAACGACATTTATCTATTGGTAGTTATTATATATTAAAATGAAAAAAATGAAGGACAACAAAATAATAAGAACAAAAAAATAAAGCACAAATTAAAGAGATAGAAGAAAGAAAAGTCAAATAAAAAAAGAGTTCTATACAATTCAACGGAACATATATGATTCTACACTGGACCTAGAACTTAATAATAAACTTTGCCAACATCATAATATGATTTTAGTCAGTTTAATATGATTTTTTGTATTTAAAAGTTGTGATGGGTCAAATTGTACAATAATAATTTATGGTTCATTTCAAATAACATTGTGTTTTTATAATATGTTTCAATTAATTCAATTGTCATATAATTTCTTATAGTAGGTCAATACTAAAATCATTAAAAACATATCAAAACAATATTGTGTTTTTATAATATTTTTAAACCTACTATAGAATATACTCGAACCATTCTTAAATATATGATGTTTATTAGGATAGGAAAATTAATTTATTTTCAGTTCATTAGTTCGTTCAAAACGTCATATTCTTAAGGATAGAGGTATCGTGTATTTCCATATACAATCGGTTTGTAACATCGTCAGGCAAAAGAAGACCAACCTAGATACCTAATGCTTTTATTACTATCAACCACATACTAGTACTAATGAAGAGTAACCTACTAATTAGTTTTATATTAATCACACACACACATAATGAGTCACTATTTAATTAGATATACATAACTGCATGTAAATAGGTTAAAAACCATCATGGAGCAGTAAGCCTGTGCATAACTCGCCTCATCATGGCCATCATAGGTCCTATCGAGAGCCAATGATTGTACAGCTCCGCATCACTTCCGCGAATACGTACTACGAATAGGAGTGAAAAAAGAATTGCACAAGTGACAAAGCAGGCTTGCGTGGCCGCGGGTATATAACCCACCCGCCCGCCTGTGCTGCCCACACTTGTCACGCCCAGCGAAGCGCACCCCACTGACGCAGGCACGCACACAAGCAAACGCGCAGGCAGGAACAGGCACCCGCACAAGAAACAAACGGCGCCTCCTCTTCTCCAGGCGGGGCAGAGGCGAAAGCGGAGGAGCGGGAGCTGAAGCGGTTACCCCTCCTCCGACTCCGTCAACTGGTGAGCTCACCTCCTCCTCCGTCTCAGTCTCCTCCCCTCCGCGCCTCCGATCTCGCCCTCTCTCTCTCTCCGGCCACCGGTTCCGTCAGTCTGGGCGGCTCGGCTGAGGGCGTCGTCCTCCCCGCGCCGCCGGATAGCTGCCGCTGAGGTTTTCTTGCGGAATTGCGCCAGACTTTTCGTTTCGGCGTTTCTGTTCCGCGATGCGGATCGACTGATCCTGCTGTGTCGTCTTGTTCCTGCGTGTTTTCTTTTTGGGGTGTGGGGAGATGCGGAGACGTCTGGATTGAGTGCACCGCGGCTGTCGGCGTTGGGTGCCTTTGCGTTTTCAACTCTGTTCCTCCTTGTGCTGCGAGGTCTCTTGCTAGGATCTGTACTTTGATCCCCCTCTAGTGAAATCTGTTTTTTTTTACTTGGTAGGCATGGTTACTTTGTTACCGATAATCCGCTGTCATACTAGTGGCGGCTCTTAATTATTGCAATGCCTTCTAATCCAGTTAAAATAAGAGCACGGCTTTGATGGACTCGAGACGTGCTCCCCGAGTGACGGCTTCTATATTCCTAGTTATCCCACTTTTGTTGTTCTGAATATATTAAAAAATCTGGGCCGAACGGAAAGGAAGAGCTAGTGGTATTAGCTCTTGCTTCTTATCCTGTGAGGCTGTGACTCTGTGAATTCATCGATTTCTTTATGCAGCAATTTGTTCAGATGCAAACGGTTTGAGTTAGGAAGATTAATAACGGGAATCTTGGAGATTCTTCTCAGGGAGGGGAGACGATGCAGTTGTCAGATAACCAGAGGAATTTTCTAAGTTTTCTTTAGCCCTGATGCCCCGGTTGACCACACTAGGCCATACGTACATAATAGTAGCACTTCGTTGCAAACAATTGTTGTTTTATATACACCATCATGCTCTGGATCTCAAGTTTCAAATATAGTCAACCCTGCTTTATCCGTTACGAGATCTTGAACTGCCTGCTACCTGCATAATTGAACTTCTCCTTTCCTCCAGTCACTGGCTGAAGGGCCTCTGGTATCTCACTGACACTGCATCCATCTGAATTTCTGAACCTTCCAACTCTGTTTCACGATCATTTCCAGGCATCACACAGGCGAAGCGATCAATGGGTGGTTTCGTCGATCCTTTCATCCCAGCACCGGCTTGGCCTCAGGACCTCGTGTTCACCGGCTCATCCTGGTCAGACAGCACTTCTGCCCCCCTTGCAGATTCTGCAGGGACATACATCGGAGCGTCACCAGATCAAGACACAGAGTTCCACCTCCAGAATAGTTCCTCGCCGGTGCTCTTGAACAGCAGTGCAAAAGAGATGTTGTCGCTTGTGGAGCTGCACGAGCAGTTCCTGCAAGCGCAGCTACAGGACGACGCGACGCAGGGCCTGAACTTCGAAATGGACGGCGCTCTGATGGCCAGCACGCTGGGCTCGGTCCTGAGCACGCCCTGTGCCATATCGCTTGCCGACAGTGCACCGGTGGTGTGCAGCTCCAACGACAGCAGCGGGAGCGAGCAGTCTGGCCTGCCACAGTTCATCCTGGGAGAACAGCCTGTGCCAGTGCCAGCTGCGTGGGCGTCAACGTTCACTCAGATTTCTTCGTTGGTTGGGGAAGAAACATCACAGGGTTTTGGCTTCGGTGCGCTTAGCAACGGTGATCTTCTGCGTGAGGCCTGCGCTGCAGATGCGAAGAAGTATCCGCAGCTAGGCAATGTGCCATCTGTACCACTGCAGCTACATGTGGGTGTGACCAGAAGCATTAACATTGAAATTTCGGCTTAATATGATATGGTGAGTTTTCGCTTTGTATGCTTGCAGAATAATGCTGAGTTCAACACTGGAAAGATGCTCTCTTTTGCTCCTGGTTCTAGGCAGCAAAATACAAACTTTGAGGATCTGCAGATCAGTCAAAAGGTCAGAGTGCGATGCCTGCTTTCTTGTTTGTCTTTTTTCTCGGACATGTTTCATTTGTGATAGAAGCATAACGCATTAGACTATTAGTTAATAGTACCATCTAGAGGCATCAAAATAAAGATGCACAGTAAGCTGACGGCGTTGGCACAGGCTGAAACTGTACGATGACGTGTTTGTTTACCTAACCTGATTGCGACATTGCAGGAATTCAGTGGTCTGCATCACCTGAACCTCTCCTCGCTGGTTTCTGGGCAGCTTGCATCGTTTAATGCTACAGGAGTAGCACATAATCCCAAACAGGTTTCTGTTCTCCTAGTCTCTGTATATTGCTACTTGTACTTTTGGTAGCCAAAGTTTATTTGAACTGATCAGATGAAGAACGTTTCTCCATGTACAGTCCAATGAAGCCAGCGGCGGCAAGAATGTGCTGAACGCAGCGCCGCTCATGGCGCGATCAGAAGTGCCGAATGGCAGTGGGATTGCTGGGAATGGAGCTCCGAAGGCGCGCATGAGAGCTCGCCGAGGCCAGGCCACTGATCCACATAGCATTGCGGAGAGGGTGAGCTTATTCATAATTTATTTTTCTTTGGTCTGAATTTCATCAGTTCATCAAGAACATGAGATTTGAACGTACTGTGGTTATGTTCGTTGCAGCTCCGAAGGGAGAAGATCTCTGACAGGATGAAGAATTTACAGGAGCTCGTTCCAAACTCCAACAGGGTACTCGATTGCCAAACTAATTCCTGTCCAAACAGAAATTTGTCTGCGCACCTGTTTCTGAACCTGCGTTTCTGCCGTGCAGACTGACAAGGCATCCATGCTCGACGAAATCATCGACTACGTCAAATTTCTCCAGTTGCAAGTCAAGGTTTGCTCACCACCGCCATCTCCTGTTCCATGCTGTATGCATTACCATTACTTGTTTTCTGATCTCATATATGTGATTGAAGGTTCTTAGCATGAGCAGGCTGGGCGCGACGGAAGCCGTCGTCCCGCTCCTGACAGAGTCTCAGACCGAGGTAAAATCATGCGAGTCTGAATCCAGAGTCCATCGTGCTTTTTAGACCATTGCTTGTTGTGACGTGTACTGGCAACGCAGAGCTCCTCCGGGGGTCTCCTCCTGTCCCCGAGATCAGGCAGGCAGCAGGCGGGCGGGGGCGGCCTGCTCGGGCAACCCGAGCTCCGGGACGGCGCGGCGTTCGAGCAGGAGGTGGTGCAGCTGATGGAGAACAACATGACGACGGCGATGCAGTACCTGCAGAGCAAGGGCCTGTGCCTCATGCCGATCGCGCTGGCGTCGGCGATCTCGGACCAGAAGGGGACGTCCTCGGCGGCCGTCCGGCCGGCGAACAGTGCCACCGCGGACGAGGGCGGCGCCGGCGGAGACGAACGCGACGCGACGGAGATGCTGCGCGGGCTGAACGCGTTCGGCGGCGCGAGGGAGATGAGGTCCACAGCCTAGGGCGCCGACGGCTGCAGCCTCCGAGGAGCAGTCAAGCCATCCTGAGCTTTAGATGCCTGACAGCTTGTGCCGTGTTCTACCGGTTCTTTTTGCGACTTGTAGCCTGGAGCGTGAATATTGCTTACATGTGCTGTCTCTTTTTTTTCCCTCATCACAAGAACATATGATTAATTATCCTCCCTAATTTGAATTATCTTTAGCTGTCGGCGCATCTCTGATTCGATTGTGACTTGCTTTGCAGCGCATCACACAAATCAACTTAACTTTGTTGAGCATGTCCTTTTCATGAAGGATAACAACACAAATCTTAGAGAAATAAAAGCAATTAGGATTCCAGATATAACAGGAGCATTTTAGGAGTATCTTTGATTGGGCTGCCTAACATTTCACTGTTTCGGTTATTTCAATTGGTTTGGAGATGGAGCCGCAGAATTCTAGCAAATGGAGGTTATTACTCGGCTTCATCAAGTTTGAATCGTCAATGGCTTTAATGGTTCATCATCAACCGAAAGGACCAGCTCCTCCCTAGTCCTTCCTGGAGAGCAGGCGCGCGCGGAGCTCGGCCGCGTCGACGTCGGCGAAGCGGTCCTCGGGGGCTCAGCACCCCGTCTGCGGGTCCCTCATCCAGAACACCTCCCTGGACGCCGCCGCCGTGTTACTAGCACCCGCCGACGCCGAGCCCCTCGCCGCCATTGCCGCCGCGCGCTGGTGCACCTCCGCTCCGGCCGCCGCCGCGGCGTAGCCCCTCCGGCTGCGAACGCACAGGGAAGCCAAGAAAAGCGAAGAGCGTCAGCTAAAACAGAGACGCGGAAACGAACATGGAACTCCGGCGGGATCGGAGGCCGGCGGGGCACCTGAGCGAGAGCAGCGTGGCGACGGGAGCGCGCGGCATTGCTCTCTGTCCCCTGTCCCCTCGGAATCACCGGTGACGGGAACGAAGGAGTGGCGACGGCGTGCTCTGCTCTGCTCGGCGTCCGGCGCGGTGCCAAGCGTGGTTATATAGGAGGCGGCGCGGGTTTAGGGGTTTCGGGCGGGGCGGCGCTAGGGTTTTTGCTCGGGCCGGCGGCGCTAGGGTTTTTGCTCGGGCCGGCTGCCGCCGCCAGCCGCGGCGCCGCCGCGCAGCTGACAGCTGGGCCTGGGTCGCGTTCGATTCGAGCAGCCCAGCTGGGGCTCTCAAAAGGCGCGCCGCGGCGGGTGCGGGCAAAGGCGCGGCGCGGGTCGACTCCAGTTCAGACGTGCGGTTGTTCAACAAACAGCGGCTATTCTCTGCTTGCCGTTCGAACGCCGTCAAATTAGCGCCGAAACCCCGAGTGGCAACCGGACAAGTGAGCAAAAGGGTGAAACTTGAAAAAGGGACGAGAATGCTCCAAATGGAACGGTACTAATGTACTTACATGTAGAACGGAGTGATAGGTAGAGGTACGGACCAGGCCAAACCGATACACAATAGTAACCGTGAAAGAAATATATGTAGTATGGTAATGTGTATAATGTATCTAAGTAAGTTTTGATACACTACAAGTACTATATTTCACTTACGTCAATAGATGGTCGATAGATTACAACCTGTATTTGCAAAAGGGGAATAAATCCGGTGGCATTTTCGCCTTTTAATATTTATAATATCTGGTTCTTTTCAGATAACTACTTTGCATACATAATAAAATAGAACGGTGAAGCACAATATTTAACATATTAGAAAAAATTCATCCGAGCTTGATCTATGGTGATAATTAACTCTATCATGTATAAGTTGGTCGCAGCCTTGTGAGTTATAAGCATTAGGATACCCTATGATATATTAGGCCCTTGCAGTTAGAGCAAAGTGAGAATCATTCCTTGTTGAATTTTCAAAAGAACCATGACTTATTATAAACATGTTATAGAAATACATTATTAGAATCATCAACCCAACATAAACTAAATTTGTCAAATCTGCTAAATATTTTTGAAGGCAAAACGTGCTCTTGTAGGCATAAAATTAGTCAATGAGTAGACGTCATATGCGTGTACCATGAAAAATCTAAATAAATTGAATTCCAACTCGAATATGATAGTGAAAACAATATGTAACCTATAGACAAAAGACTACCGATCCTAAACAAAAAGAAAGAGAAACAGAAAAAGAAAGAGTGAAGAGCTGGGGTGGCATAGCCCATTAATCAGGCCATGTTGGAGCTCTTCCGCCCACCACCACCTTAAATTAAGGCCTTGCAAAGCCCATCATGTATAACAAAGCCCGGCCCATAATAAAATAGTCTCCAAATCAACCCAATATTGCTACGGCCAATTGCTTGGAGTGAGGTAGTTGCTCCTACTGCGAGAAGGGATTTTTTTTTTCGGTTCGGAAATCCGCTCAACTCTCGACTCGGCGAGGTGTCGATCCTCCGACTACTCCGCCGGCGACGCGCGAGCTCCTCCCTTCGCCCGCAGCAGGGGAGGGGACCCGCGAAGAGGTAGCGGAGCAGAGCAGAGCCGCCGGCCATGGGCACGATGCGCGGCGCGCTGGAGCGGGCCAAGATGCTGGTGGGCATGGAGGTCGACGAGGAGTCCGGGCTGCCGCCCCCCGAGGAGCAGTCCTTCTTCGACGACATCAACCGCAACTGCACCCTCAACACCACCCAGGCAAGCACGCACGCATGGATCCCCTCAGCTTATCCCCTCTTTCTCGCCTCTTGGATCCGGGGGGGGCGGCGAGCCGTGTCGCCGCGCAGATCTAGCCGCGGATCTCGCTAGGCGGCTGCTTTTCTCCGCGGGGATCGGCGATTAGTCGCGGTAAAATCGCTCGAGCAATGTGGTCCTGCTGTCTAACCATGACTCGCTGACCTCTTGTGCGCAGAGGCTCTACGGTTTCGCGATTTGCTTGGCTGCCGGCCTGACGTGCACCTTCTTGGTGAGTTCGCCTGCCCTCGCGGCCTTTTGGTCCCAGTTCGGGACAGCAATATTGTTTCTGATCAGTTCTAGCTGAAATTGGTATTGTTCCATGAAGTGATTGGAAGCACTCTTACGATTGTTAATAAGTCAGGCAACTAATTGAAGCTCTACACTGTCCCTAAGCTCTTCTCTCTGTTTTTTTTTTTTTCAAAAAAGAAGGTCTAAGTCTCCTCATATGACCATGCTTTTCCTTCAAATAATATGTGGATATTAACTCAATTATCAATATGGTGTTAATATTCGAGGCAGCATACAACAGCTAGCATAGCAGTCCCAGGATATATTCATCATGATAATCTACATTCAAAGAATAAAGGGAAAGCACAATGCAATATTTGTTTCTCTCTCATGATTGCACTTGTATTCATATATTTATACCTACCTATCCTGTTATAATTACCTTATATTTTCCCACATTCAAACCCTTATGGATTATTTGACATTTTTCATGTCTATTGTTCCAGTCAATGATTGTTTTCTTCAATCCGGTGAAATTTGGGGTAACATTCACCCTTGGCAACTTGATGGCCCTTGGAAGGTCTGTTTCACTAGCTGCCAAAGTTCTGCTTAACATATATTTGTTTCTGCTTCAGATCTTGGTTTTGCAGTAAATTGAGTCAACGCACAAACTGTTTAGAACTAAAACAAGTATGAGTAGCATAATCTAATTATGTGGAAATTAGGCGATGCCATTCCCTTCTAGTCAGTGTAGATACTTGATCAGCTGGGAGAACCCTCCTGGCATGTGGATCGACCTTAAAGTCAGCAGAGCTTTTTATATTGGTCTGGAGGTGGTTTTAGGGGGTAGCAGGTGACAATGATCACTAATGACACAATCAGATCCCTAGAGGGGCTGCCTCCCCTCTTAATATAGCACTAACTGAGCTGGGACCTACCCGTTTTGCCTCGGATACCAGAAATACCAGCATAATTTTAGTTTGAAAACTGACATTGAGCTGTTCATATTACACCTGGGTGCAAAATTAGCGTATCCCTTCACTCTTCATATCTGTATCAAGATACTGTCTCTATTTTTCTGGTGGACCCAAAACTTCTTGAACTATCTTGTATAAAAAGTTGCCCTGCTAGATACTATTGAACTTTGGCACAGTAGAATAGTGTATGTTATCTGATAAGGCTGTGCATACACTGTAATGTGCAGGCTAACTTTCTCTATTATTTATTTATTTATCTATATCTCAATGTTTTTTTTTGTCAAGTCAACTAATGGAGGGATCATTTGTTTGGCAGTACAGCATTTCTTATAGGCCCCAAAAGGCAGTTTGATATGATGCTTGATTCAGTGCGAATATATGCCACTGCTATATACATTGCAAGCATCATAATTGCTCTATTCTGTGCTCTCTATGTAAGTAAAATGATCTAAGGCCTGGCATAAATGTCATCTTTTATAAATTTTATGTCTATGCAAATTCTACAATCAAGTAGAGTCAATTACACTTTTTTTCCCACTAAACAGGTTCACAGCAAGCTGTTGACTCTACTGGCCATCATTTTGGAATTTGGTGCCCTTGTTTGGTAAGTTTAGTTATCCTTCAGTGAGTGAATTTTTTTTTACCTTGCATGATGTCTGCAAAGCATTTCTTCTACTTAATCTTAAACTTGTTGCCACCTTAAGCATATTTGTAAGTAACATTCCCAGCCAGACACCACTGTTTCTAAGTAACATTCCCAGCCAGACACCACTATTTCTAAGTAACATTCCCAGCCAGACATCACCTGACGAGGTATCATAGTGTATGTATATCCACGATATGAGCAAACGAAACTTGTATTCCGCTTTAAAATTGTTTTTTCACATGTCACATGTACAAGAGTCCATCTCAAAAAAGTTAGTGTTACATGGGCATGGGTACTGATCGACAAAACTGAAGTTTCAATTAGTGCGCCTGCAGGTACAGCCTTAGCTACATACCTTTCGCAAGGTCAATCGTGTCGAAAGTGATGACATCCTGCTTCGACACTGATTTCTAGAGCATCGATCGTTGCCTGCCTGAGTCTCAGCAGACATCGGTCGGTAATCTAGTGTGTACTTCTGACAAGAGGAGGGAGTCACCTCACCCCTCCAGCAGGCTCTTGTAATCACTGTGAATCGAGTTCGTGTGCGTTTGGTCACGCTAGACTAGAAGATTGTGCTAATACCCTTTGATGCACTTGCACGTGCAATCCAGGCTTCAGTGATTCAGTCTGTTTGGGCCTTCCTTCCATCCGTGCAGTGCTCGGAGCGTTCACTGTGGATTTATAGAACAAAACATTGTTGTATCGTTTGCTGAGCAATTGCTGTAAAAAGTTTCATCACAGAACACCGGTGGTACGATGATACGCTTGATGTGCACACCGCCGTTGATTCTGGAGCCTTTTGATACATACTTGCATCCAGATTCCCCGGTCAAGGTGAGTAATAGTAAAACCGTCCCGCTGCCAATGTGGCTAGGCTGATCCGCACGCCGCCCCAGCCGGTCCGCCTGAGTGCCTGACCCACCGCCGCTCCTCCCCGATGAAATCGCTGCTGCCCCGACGAAAATCACCGCCGCCACGGTGGCGAAAACCAGCATAGTCGACGCCATGGAGGAAATGTTTTTGCAACTTGGTAGGCCGTGGAGAGAATGTGATTCCTTGTGGTCATCTGCGCTGCTGAAACAATGGCGATCTGGTGTCCCACTCCCACTTTGCAGTCCATCACCATGCTGATTTTGGGTGTGTACATCGTTGGTACGGTCTTCCGTTGTATTTCTGGTATTATTTTTCGACGTGTGTGTTTCTATTGATATAGCAGAAAAATATACGATTATATCCCTGGAAGACCATAATCAAGCAAAAAAGAGAAACTAAAGAAATAAAAACAACTAAGAGGAACCCCTGCCCTGGGTTAGATTGGGTCATCAACATGCGCCGAACTCAACACACCTCAGACATTCATGTTGGTCGGGTGGGGGTGGGGGTGTGGTCGGGTGGGGGTAGCGACACCACTGGACACTCCACAACCCCACTGCTCGTGTACCAACAGCAACACCGTCGTCTGATCACAAGGTCTTCAGAGGATAACTTATTGTCACCGCCAGCGCCGTCGTTAACAACGATGTCCTGCGCCGAGCCAGCCACAACCATGCAGGTTTAGCTGTCGTGGTCCGCTGCAAGCCGTGTAGCTGTCATGCCATCGGATCCGCTTGCGCCTCCTCACGAAGTTGGCCTACACCGACTAACACCCGCAAAGCGAGGCTAGCCATTGTAAGTCGCTGCAAGCCGTCGAGCCGACACAAGAACAACTATCTTTGGACATCAACTTCCAACCGCGTGCACCGAGCTCAGGATGTATACTGCGGCACCAAGCAACCTAGTCGCGCCGTCGAGGAAAGCAAGGCCTCTAGCAGCCATCGAAGGTTCACCTCGCACCGAAGCAGCCACCACTCTGCGGGATCGCCCAACTTCTCAATACACAGGTCTCTTTGGCAAAGCAAATCTGGCGGCCACCTCCTACCGCGCCAGTCTCATACCAACTTCGTGGTCACCACTGACGCACGGTTAGGAGGGACCATCGCCCTCAAACACCAAGTAGAAGTCTTGCCCTCTAGACACTGCACCAACATCTACCTCTTGGCCGCTAACACCCACCATGGTCATCCGCCCCCCTCCCCTCAGTCTTCAACTAGGTCTCCGTCCACTCCACCGCAAGGCCCAAATCCACCATGGCAAGAGCTTAGCATCGACACGGCCGCCGCTATGCGTGACCGATCGCCGCCAAGCAAAACAGAGAAACATATAGTGTGCCGCCCACCACCGTCAACACCGAGCAACAACAAGGTCGTCAGGAGGACAAGGAGATAGAATGGAAACTCCGAAGACGACGCCTTCAAGAAGGATGCGACGCTACATGCGCCGTCGCCGCCCGCCCAAGCTTTCATACGGTTTTCACCTAGAGTTCCCAATGCAGAAGCGAGGAGAGCGCCAAGACAACATCCCCAATTGTGGCACCCAAGACGTCGCCGTTGCCAGCCGGATGCACCGAGCAGAGCTTTCGCCCAACATCCCCTGTCTGCAGCCGCCACAAGCTTCTCCGCCCGCCATGGCTGCCAACAATAAGACTCGCCACCATGCCAGCACCCCCGCCACCAACATACCACTGCCCCTTCCTCGTGCGCAGTCTGCACGGTCTCCTCTCTGCACTGGGCCGCCGCTGCAGTGCCTCTCCGTACGCCTCGCCGGGCCTCCCGCGCCGCCTCCACCCGCACCGTCGCTCCCGCCCGGCCTCCCGCCGCAGCCACGCGTCCACCTCGTCGGGCGCGACGCAGCTCCGCCGGCCGACGACCTTGCCGCCTCCACCGCGGCCGCCTCCACCGTGGTCGCCTCCACTTCCGCGCACGCCCGCCTCGGGGCGTCGCAACCTCTTCGCCAACCCCCGCGCGCTCGCGGCGCCTCCGCACCCATGCCCGGCTCCCGCTCGTCAGCGTCAGCGTCCACGTGACGACCCCCCTGCCCCACGCGCACCAGGGAGCAACTTGCCACCGCTCCCGTCGGCAGATACAGCCACGAGGGCACCGGATCCGCACTCGTCAGTACCGGATCCGGCCACCCACGCCGGCGCCGCTACGGGCCGCCCGTTTCGACGGCCGAGGCGGTCACGCTCGCCCTGGCGTGAGGGAGAAGCGGGCCGCCCCGCCGCTGTCTTTGCGAGCCGCACGGACTTCCGGCGGCTGGCTCGAGTGGCGGCGCGGCGAAGGGAAGGGAGGAGGAAGGGGCGGCGCAGCGGGAAGAAAGGAGACTTTGGTTTCTGTTCTGTGTATTTCTGGCATTGGAGCGACAGGCATTATGCTCTTCTATTGAGATGGAATTTCCAATTCTGAAAATCTTCAGGTGCTGTACATTACTCCAGAATGTGTAACACTCCCTTGTGAATAGTGGAACATAGCAGCTCCTCAAGATAGAAGGGATTCTCTAAACAGCACCCACCATACCAGTGTAAAACTAGTACTACCTTGTATTGGCACGCATCTTTTCTGACAGTCTCTGAACGGCAAACAAATTAAGACACTGAACCTGCTCTGCTACGCTCTTCTTAATCCTGCTGCAAATTACGCGAGGCGTGAGAGCGGCCGGGGGCTCGACCCTGAGATGGCAACGCACGCGCCACGCGGACACAGGGAATGGTGATCTGGCGTCTCCTGTCCGAACCGGAACCTGTTCGAGCTGAATAACGAACTGACACTTCAATCCTAATGAACGTTCGAATTAAAGCCCGGTTGGTTTGTTAGCCGTGTGTCACCGCTAATCACGCGTAGGATTGCGTGCATCGTATGCAACGAGTCTCGTCGAGTCCAATACCAATACCACTACCACTTCGGAGCAGGCCCCCCGCTCGTGGATCGATTGATAAATATGGATGGCCGCTTGCCGTCGCGCCAGATCATCCAGTCCTCTTCCACCCATCTTCCTCTCTTAGGGTTTCAGAGCTCCGGCTCGCCGCAAAGAGCGAGCTCGCTTGCTTCTTGCGCGGCGAACCATGTGCACTACCCTTCCACCCTTCGTCGTCCTTCCCGGCCTCGCCGGCGCCGACGCGAGGACGACGATGGCCACGCACGTGGAGGCCGCTCCCGCCGGGTACGGCTACTACGGCGACGGGGACGACGCCGCCGACATCGACGCGTTGCTCCGCGACATCCACGCCGCCGTCGTGCGCCCACGCACCCCCGCCGACCCGCCCATGGAGTTTCTTGCGCGCACTCGGCGACACTACAATCACTACGACGGCGACCTGGACGCCGTCCACCCCCGCGGCATCCGGAGCGTTCGCGTTCCGGTTCCCGGCGCGGGCTTCGCTTCCGTCCCCACGGACGCTCATCGTGACGCCGCCCCGACGACGCCCGTGGCGGTGCTTGGAGCACCGCGCAGTTACGGCGACGATGCCTTCGCGGGTGATGACCCGGTCGCCACCGTCCATACGACGACGTCGCCCCCCAAGAAGCAGCCGCAGCCGCAGCGGTGCGAGTACGACGCCGCGCTCCGGGCCATGGAGAGGGACCCCGCGGAGCGGCCCTCGGCGGACTACCTCGCCGCGGATACGCAGGCGGGGGCGGAGCTGATGGTGGCCGCGCGCGCCCACGCCGTGACGTTGATGTACAACTTCTCCGGCTACTACAACCTCGCCCCGGGCACGCTCCACCGCGCGGTCTCCTACGTCGACCGCTTCCTGTCGGCGAGCGTGACCGCCGGCGGCTGCGCCGGCGTCAATCTGGTCCTCCTCGGCGCCGTGGCCGTGTTCACCGCGGCCAAGTACGAGGACAGGAGCACCACCCTGGCGCTCCGTGCCGACGACGACGCCAGGCACGTCGGGTGCGCCGCGTGCGACGTCGTCGCCGCGGAGCGCGCCCTGTTCGCCGCGCTGGGGTACCGCCTGAGCGGCCCCACGGCCTACACCTTCGTCGACCACTTCACCAGGCACGGCCAGGAGGAAGACGGCCCGCTGCAGATGCTGAGGACCCTGGCACACCACCTCGCCGACCTGGCGCTGCTGGACTGCCGGTGCGGCGCGCGCTTCCTGCCGTCCGCCGTGGCGGCGTCCGCGATCGCCCTGGCGAGAATGGCCATGGGCGGCTCCGCGCCGTCGTGGAGCGAGGAGGAGGTCAAGGTGACGGGGTACGAGCTGGAGGACCTGGCCGGGTGCATGGCCATGATCTACGATATTCACAAGCACCCGGAGGCGTGGCCGGGATGCTACCACATGATGGATGACTGCAAACTCATCTACGCGCTGCCTCCTCTGGTGATCTGATCAACATGCAAGGACACCAAGGAACGCCGCTGCAAGCTAGATTTGTTGTAGCGCCTAGCTAGGAAACAGGAATTGAAGCAGTGTATGTGTCGATTTTTGCAATATTATCTGTATGTAGTATATATGCGGTACATCTACGGGATGATGGATGATTGGAATTCATTGTGAACTGTTGTTTTGAATGATCTGTGCCACTTTCCAAGTAAATTCGTTGTGTTGTGTGATATGTTTTACCAAACTGGTAATTTGTAGGTTGAAGATGCTTAGGTGTGACTGTTTGTTGCTAAACGTTTGTGCGGAGTTGTAGCCTCTGTTGTTCCTTCTTTTCGATGACAAACACCGCTAGTGCATGGCTACAACCAAATAGGAATAGCACTAAAAGTAATTGCGTGTGCGTAACTAGGATGGACTTCAATAGGTGAGGCACCCTACACAAAATCACCATCCCATGTCTTGTATTTAAGGTAAGGTGTTTGGTTGGAGAGCGAATAAAATAGGATGGTTCCATCTCTGGTTTTAGGGATGGAGTGGCTCCACCTCTATGTCTGATTCCGTTAACATCTAACTGTGGAGAGGGGAGACGGCGCCGACGCCGTCCAAGTGGTACGAGCTTGTCCCAGAATCTCAGCGAATATTCTCTTTAAGGAATCGCTCGGTTCCGTTGCTCTCAACCAAACAGATGTAGGACCAAATACTACCTAAGCTCATTTGGCATTGGCTAGCTATTAAGATCCTACTGTTGCTACACGTTCCGTTACATGTTTAATTATCCTCCGCTTATAGTCAGACGTCTATAGTTAGTCAGTTATTTTTTTTTAAACGAACCAGACAAGAGAATTGCCGATTATATTAAAAAGAAGATGGAAGCTCAGATTGATCAATACAACAAAAGAGAAAATAACAACTCAAATATCAAGCAACTCAACAAACACGCGCCGCACCACTCAACATTGTCATAAATACCAAGACGTTGCTCCAACGCTAGGCACCACTCAACCACTGTCGACCTCCGCTTACAGCTACCTCAGTTGCTAGGTGCAAACTTGCAGATGCCATGAGCTTAGAGCACGAGCCTCAAATAGCTTCACGTACCGCTGCCTCTTGTAGATCATCGATGCCCTCCCCAACCATGTCTATAGTCTATACTTACTTAGTTGACCTTAAGATACATTGGTTTAGTTCTTCAGAGACGATTAAATGTGCAAGTGTACATGTGAGTGTAATATATATGTTTTGAAAAAAGAAAAAAAAGCACATGTACCGTGCCCACTAGTGTTCAAACATAAGGTGTCTTGGTTGAAAAGAAAAAAAAACATGCGCCCAGTACACCTAGTCAGGGAGCGTCTTCCTGCACCCGTTTTCCTGCTCCCATGCATGTTCTTGGCTTCTTGTACCAGGCAGGCTACCAGCTGCTCAGAACAACCAACTCGGAGTTGGGGACACTATCGACCAACTCGGATTCAGCCTCGTACCAGCTCGGACTCGGATCAGCGCCGGTCGCGTACATCGTATGCAACTAACCCCGGCCAGTGACCAACTCGGCTTCCGAACCAGTTGCCACCCATGCATGGGCGATATAAATAGTAGCGCCCGTCCTCTGGCTTCCATCCTCGATCGATCCACCATCCCTCCGCTTCTCTCCCTCCCTGCGGCGGCGATTGGATCACATCTCCGTCAGCACCAGGGGCTCCTCGCTCGCTTCTTGCGCGTGGCCGGCGAACAACCATGTGCTCCGTCGCTCCCTTCGTCCTTCCTGGCCTGGCCTGCGGCGCCGCGCCCGTCCTCGGCGTTCAGCCGACGACGTACGCGGGGGGCGTTCCTGCAGCCGCGTGGTGCGGGTATGGCTACGACGCCGACATCGGCGCGTTGCTCCGGGGCGCCGTCGTGCGCCCGCCCATGCCCGCCGACCTCCCGATGCCGTCCATGGAGTTTCTCGCGCTGTCTCGCCGCCTCGGTGACCACGGCGCCGGCTTCAGGTCCATGATCGGTGGCATCCAGAGCCAACGCGTTCCGGCCTGTGGCCTGATGGCTTCCTTCCCCATGGACGCTCACGATGACGCCGCCCCGACGACGCCCGTGGCGGTGCTTCGAGCGCCGCGCAGCTACGGTGACGACGACGCCGAGCGCGACGCGGTCACCGTCAAGACGCCGCCGCCCGAGAAGCGGCCGCAGCAGGAGCAGTGCGGCAGCGAGTACGATGCCAGCGTCGACGCCACGTTCCGGGTCATGGAGAAAGACCCCGCGAAGCGGCCCTCGCCGGACTACCTCAGCGACACGCAGGCGGGGGACATGATGATGATCGATCGCGCCACCCTCATCGAGAAGATGCACCACTTCTCCAGGTACTACGACCTCGCCCCTGGCACGCTGCACCGCGCAGTCTCCTACGTCGACCGGTTCCTCTCGTCAAGGAAGATGAACGGCGGCGAGCGCCAGCTCCTCCTCCTGGGCGCCGCGGCCGTCTTCGCCGCGGCCAAGTACGAGGACAGGAAGACCACGCAGAGGATCAACGCCGACACCGTCGCCGCATATGTCCGGTGCACCCGGAGCGAGGCCCTCGACGCGGAGCGCGAGCTGGTGGCGGCGCTCGGGTACCGCCTGAGCGGGCCCACGGCCTACACGTTCGTCGACCACTTCTTGAGGCGCGCGCAGGACCAGGAGGAGGAGGGCTCGGCGGCGGCGTTGGTCAGGGCCCTGGCGCACCACCTGGCCGACATGGCGCTGCTGGACTACCGGTGCGTGGCGTTGCTGCCCTCCGCCGTGGCGGCGTCGGCGATCGTGCTGGCGAGGCTGGTCCTGGGCTACTACTCGACGGCGCCGGTGGCCGGGTACGCGCTTGAGGACCTGAGCGAGTGCATGGAGGCGATCTACGGCATGCACGAGAACCTGCAGGCGTGGCCAGGATGCGACCAGATGATGGAGGAGTGGGAGCTCACTACTCGCCTCAGATACTCCTTGCCTCACTACAGTGTGCTGACCCGTAGGAAGTAGAAACATGGGCAGCTGCTAAAAGGGTAGAAAGGTTTTGGTAGACCTTGGCTAGGTATAGCAGCTAACAGTGTTCTGATTTGCAATGTTAACATGTACTATATCTGGAATTCAAGGCAGTGGATTCTTGGAACTCAGTTTTGTCTGTTTCGATTCGTAATGTACATCTGGATGGATTACTGGATCGAGGCCTGTCCTGCGCCTCGTCGTTCTCGACGCCTCCTGCACGGCAGCACCTCCCTGAGCTCCTTCCCTAAGCTGCAGCACTAGCTCGCCAAATCCTTTCCGAGCTGCTTCTCCGAGCACGATGAGACAGGTCTCGCCGGAGGCCAGAGCTCCGCCCGGACGTTCCCTCAAGCTTGCGCTGACCAAATCGATGCTGGAGTACGACACAGGGAAGTCACGAGGTCGCTGAATCCACCACCCGCTCGAGCTCAGCATCAATTGCAAAAAAGCAAGCACGCCACGCAGGGGAAGGGGCAGTGCGAGGTGGATTTTGTGCCTGGAGAGAAACGCTAGCTGATTTGGACATGAGATGGTTGATGCGGGCTGCTACTTGCTGCTGTTGTTCGAAGAGGAGAGGTAGAGACATAGAGCTTCTCTGCTGTTCGATTGGAGAAGAGCAGCAGATGCTATTGCTTCGAGTTTGAGCAAAGAGAGGGGAGGAATATCGATGGAATCTGAGGTCGATGGAGAAGAACACGAGAGATACTGACGAGTGAGCCCACACGTCGTTATAAAGTAGGGGTTGGTATGTTGGGACTATCGCCGGAGTTATCGGCCTAACTCGAAGCCCCCAGACAGTCTCTGCTAGAGAAGGGGCTATTGCTAAAATTACCGTGTATCACGTAAATAGCCGGAGATGCTCTAAGGTTACCGTGTATCATGTGACACGGGATCCCGATGAGTGGTGCCGGTCGCGTTTCCTCGAGAATGTGCATCGTATTTCTTTAAAACTTGATTTCATTCAAAGTGTTACTCATTGCAATCCAAAAAAAAAAACTTTCAGTTACCCAGATACAAGTCGTAACCAAAATCCTCCCCTACGAGCAACGCCACAAAACGTGAGGCGACTTAGTTAAAAAAAAAAGAGTTGGCCAACACCATTTTGCACCTCCATGCCCCCTTATCACTTGCATTCCGTTGTTCCAAGTTTTAACATCCAGCAGCTATTACAACTCATAAGCACAATGACATTATGACAGTCTCTGTACGACATAGATACTGAACCTGCTCGGCCGTACTCTTCCAAATCCTGCTGCAATTTGTGCAAGGCGTGAGAGTGGCCAGGCAGCGCGTGCCGGGGGCTCGAGGAACAATGGGAGCTGCACATTCTGTTTCATTTACAAGGCTAATACTTACATCGATACAATTAGGATTATATTTTACAGGTTACACTAGAGCTGTCAGAACCAAGTATCACATGCCTATGGCTCTCGACGCCGAAAGCTCAGCTTCTCCATCCACTTCGTTTCCTGCTCCATCTCCGGACGCCTGTCAAAAATTTCAGATGACTATTATACTGGCAGCCAATGGTATAGATACGGAGGTTGCGATCCAGCAACATCAAATAGTGAAGTATCCTTACTTTGATCTGGGAGAGATATTGATCCAAGGCCCCATCACCGTAAAGGATCTTGGCTCCGCAGCCAGGTTGATCCACTGATCCTACTGCATCCTCATCCACAACCACTGCATCGATCCGCTTCTCCCCAGATTTTGCATCTGGAATCTGTAAAAAAGCAGCAAATTCCTTTGGAAAAGAGATACGGATGCCAGTTCCATAGAGTTATGTGTAGGGTCCATGGAAGGAGAGGCCAAAAGCATCATGCTACAAACCTCATACATGGAATCCATGAGAATATTCTCAAGGATAGTTCTTAACCCCCGAGCACCCGTATTTTTGGACATTGCCTTTTTGGCAATTATTCTAAGAGCCCCATCTGTAAAATGAAGCTTAACCTGAAATCCAATGTTGAGCCAAGCTGAGACGCAAGGAAGATATTACTTTGTGAATGTTTTCATTGCAAATATACTCACATTGTTCATGCTAAACAATTTCTTGAATTGTTTACCCAAAGCATTCTTTGGCTCCGTGAGAACCTGGAAGGATAAAGTTGCATTGGTGCTTCATGAGAGAGTGCTCAAATAATCATTGAAAGATTCACATATACATGTACTTCTCCAGATAAGGGAACACAACTACTTCAGAACATGAATCTAAGAAAAAACTACAGAGGATATAAGGGATACCTGAACAAGCTGGTCCTCATTTAAAGCAGCTAAGCTGACAAGGATAGGAAAACGTCCAATAAATTCCGGGATAAGTCCATACGCTATTAGGTCGCCACTTTCAACCTGAAAAATGGAGATGCATTGGAACACTTCTAGGACAGAAAGTCATCTAAGCCCAATAGGAGAGCTGTACTCACCGATTCTAACAAGGATGATGTCACTTGAGCACTTGAAACACCACCGGCCCTCATGTTTGCACGGACTGGTGCCCCAAAGCCAATAGAAGAATCCTGGCGTCTTTTTTTTGGGGGGTAAAACGTAAGCGGAAAAACACCTTAGATGAAGACTAAGAGGAAACACCAGACAGCATATTAAAAAGAGGTAATGCTAGTACCTCTCAGATATAGTTTTCTCCAAGTCCACAAAAGCACCACCACATATAAAAAGAATGTCCTTCGTATCTATCTGCATGGACATGAAGACCATATAGACTGTAATTAACCATTGTTGCATTGTTAAGCAACACATGACTAAAAAGCAAGATCAAAGAGTTACTTGGAAGTGTTATTTTTTCCCCTTAGTCCACACTTGTGGCACAAATAAACAGTTTGGCATATCTGATCTAGTATGCTTTTACAACAAAAAATGGTCTTCACCACTACTATTTCTGTTTCATATAGAAATCTAAGTTGACCATATGCATAGAGGCATAAAATCTAAGAAAATATTCAATGAAATTGGACCACGCAAGCACAGATACCCTGTCAAGTAGGGTACAACCACCAGTGACCAGTTGGCAGCTTTCAAAATTTAGTGATTTACAGCATTAAAGCACGGTCCCGGATCAATTGAAGCAACTAAATTCTAGATAGTCTCAATGGAGTAAGAGTGAAATAACACATATTAAGACAATAGACTTCAACTATGAAACAGAGAAGTGTGACCATAAACAAACACATTATCACTTTGGGCTAATACAGGAGAAGGTAGGTGAAAAACATGGTTATCTTGTGGAGTAAAAGGGTAGATCGTAAATGAGCTTGCTAACTTTACCTGTATATTATCACCACGAGGATGCTTCCTTGCTCCTTTCTCAGGAACGTTGACTATCTAAGCATGTCAAAATTTCAAAAGGGAAATAATTAATATATCCATATAGAAATAACAAAGAAATTATAAACTTTTGTTTGGCAAAAAAATCAAAACGTCCCAAAAAATTGTTTTGCCATGAAGGGGTAGGATATCCATATCTTATGGCTAACAGTCACAATTTGGGTCACAAACTACATTATAGGTGGGCATTCATCGATTTTCCAGGATTTGATCCTGTCATCTTAAGGATGAGGCCTTAAGGACAGTTATGATTATCGATCGCACCCCTTCATGGCAAAAAAAAAAGGAAAAGGACTCACAAAGATCATTCCATTGAATTGCAACCAAGTGAACTGAGTTCCTTTCAAATGGATAATCTTAAACCAATGTATAATTACAGAATATCTGGTATAAATCGTACACGTCATAAACCCCAAAGACGATATCAGAAGAGAAGCTCCAGAAGAATTTTTGCTACATAAAACATACAGTAAAGGATAGCAAAGGTCCAAACCAGCACTAGGTAGTAGGTAACAACTCAACCTCCACAACAAATTGAAATACAGATGCAGATACCATTTGACCAAGGAAATAATCCATACATACGCACTAATCTGTACTCAAAAGCCTAGAGATAAGAATTTACTCAAATTGCATGGAGAGATGTAAAATTTCGACCCAAATTGCAACTCAGTATGCTAACTATCAAGAGAGCTAAAAGGATTACTGGGAGGTTAATACATATGCCTTACCGTGCCTTCCAGCATTTTCAGCAATGCCTGCTGAACACCTTCACCCGACACGTCTCTACTAATGTTAAGGCTCTCAGCCTGCATGTTGGATCACAAACTAATTAATATCCCTACCGAGAGGGGAAATCCATGCCAATGAATCAAGGATAGATATGCCATACCTTCTTTGTAATCTTATCAACTTCATCAATGTACACCATTCCTTGCTGTGCTGCTTGCACATTAAAATCTGCGACCTAGTTTATATCAAAATAAATAACCAAAGGTCACTTCAGAAGGCATGATATCAATACAATTCACAGTTCAATGTTTTGCTGCATGTATAGTCAAAAAGCATACCGCGAGTAACTTGTACAGTATAGATTCTACATCTTCTCCTACATACCCTGCCTGCAATAAGTAGGAAAATTTAATCCTTGGTGCTGAAACCAAGCGGATAGGATGGGAAAAAGGAACTGGCGAAGACTATGAGTGCAGTAGCAAAAAGTAAGACATGATCATTTTTTATTATTTAGTTACATGGCTCAGTAAGAGCTATTGGATATCTGAGCCTACATACACTTAACCATTTTAGCTCATACCCAACAGTTTACTAATTAAGAAATTAAGATTATGTACAGATACTCCAGCCTAAGTATAATGTGACAGATTCTGTATTATCAGTACATAGATTTATGCAGAACTCATAAATAGGCACTTCTTGTTCTTGCTAACACAGTTTACACGATATTGTTGATGGATGCCTGTAATACAGTCTACATGACGTTTGTTCTGTGCTTAAAAATTAAACATTTCTCTCTGGAGCACAAAAGGTAGCCAATACTTGCCTGGGTCAATGTTGTCGCATCAGCAATTACAAATGGTACATTCACAAAGCGAGCTAATGTCTTTGCAAGTAAAGTTTTACCTGTCAAAGAAACGAATCATCAAAACAAATTGCTGCTGAGTGCCCTTTCTTTTTACAGTATTTTAGTTGATCCAACATTGTAGAAGACAGCTGACGTAGATCTATGACAACTCCAAATGGTTGCAAATGCCTTACCTGAGCCAGTAGGTCCCATTAACAGTACATTGCTTTTCTCTAGTTCCACATTGTCGTCATCATCAGCTTCCCCATCAAAACCACCCGAATCTGCCCCAGACCTAATTTTTTTAGCTTATATACCACATAATTAGTCACTGAAAGATATGTGCAAATTCCAGTTTCTATGGTTGCGGGAATAAATATATCCTTCATTATTTTGTAGAAAAGAAGTGGTGTGGTAAAGAAAAACTGACCCCTTTTGTAAAGATTGATGGTATATCCGTTTATAGTGGTTGTAAACTGCGACCGATAACACCTGCAGGTTTAAAATGCTACATCAGACCAAGACATATTCAGAAAAGTGTTCTTGTTGAGTACCCAAAACCGAGGCAAAGCAATCAAGATTATTGTGGGAATTGGAAACAGTAAATAGAATACCTATGCGGAACTTTCAATATTCATGATTAATATATCACAATTCAAAAATGAGAAAGAACTAAATCTAGAAAATATCCTCCACAGAAGATTAGATCAATTGACAGTTCTGACCAGGTATATGATTCTTTATATTGTTTCATGGTGCTAAAACGGATCTCAGCAACCATATCAAAGTTGTTGGACAAGCTTAAGGGCCAACACAGCAGAACAGCAGTGGGCAAAGTGCATTTCCAATACTGTATTGCAATTTGAATTTATACCAAAGACTGTATTGCAATTCCTAAAGAACAATTTACCATTTCAACCAAAACAACATTTCATCTATTTCCTTTTCCTCTTGCATTCCACTAACAACATGTTAAATAGTATAAAATCACAACTTAAAGTAGAATTCATATGGAGGAGCAACATACATGCGAGAACACACAGATTTTGATGAACAAGTTTCTGAAATAAAAGTATACATGGCAATGTATTTTATCTATAACATTGAAGTTCATCAGGCAGCAGTTAAATAGTAAAACGCAGGCCCCTAGCTCTGAGTTCTCGTTGCACAAGACAAACATGACAACAAGTAGCATGCTTAGTATTGATACAAAGCATAACAGCCAGCCTATCAGAAATATCGATTTTGACTCCTAGGCCACCTCATTCATGCTAGCAATGACTTCACTTTGTTTCCTACCCAGAGCAATACCCCAAAACTCTCACGATACAGTGATCACAGTAATAAAAATAATAATTTAAATTATACTGCTAACAAGGCTCTAGAAGAAAATCAACAATCAAATTCCACTGTAGTCTGTAAAAGTCCCTCAAGTGAAGAAGTGCATCTTGATGCTGCTTTTTGGTCAGCTTATGCAAAATAAGTGGTCCCTGATAACTCCAATTGCCAACTCTAACTATGAACAGTATAACCAAAATGCTCGGACAAAAATAAACGCCAAAATTAAATGAAACGAGTGTTTCACCTTCTTGGCTCTATCCTGCCCAATCACGTACTTGTCGAGCCCCTTACAAATCTCCTTGGGCGTGGGCAGATCCTTCCCCAAATTGGAACCGCCCCACCCCTCCTTCCCTGCTCCCTCCTCAGCACCAGCGCCCCCGCCACCTCCCCCTCCGCCGGCGACGCGGACGACGTTAAGGTTGGGGTGGAACGGCGGGCCGGGCGGCACGTGCACGGCCACACCCCCACCGTCCCCGTCGTCGCGCGACGAGGAGCTCGCCCTGATAGCCTCCCAGAAGGAGGGGTCCCTGGCCCTCGCGGCGGGGTGGTCGAAGATGTCGGCCCGGACGCGTCCGATCTCGACGAAGGTGCCCTGGAGCGGCGCGAGGTCGTGCGGGCGGAAGAAGTAGGCGCTGCGGCAGTTGGGGCAGAGGTTGAGCGCCTGGTACCCGCCGCCGGCGCCCACGGCCGGCGGGCCCCGGTGGGAGAAGAGGATGTCCATGTGCTTGGAGCAGCGCGGGCAGTGGGCCTCCGCGCGAATGCGCCGCGGCTCGGGCTCGTCGGTCGAGGACGACGACGAGCTGCCCCCCGAGGAGGAGGACTCCCACTTGCGCCGCTCCTGGAGGCGCCTGTGCGGCGGCGGCGGAAGAGGCGCGGCGGCTGCTGCTGCCGGGGAGCACTCGGCCGCGGTGAGGGTGGACGCGGCGCGCGTGGCGGCGCCGGCGAGGCGCCTCCACCGGAGGAGGCCGGACATGGTGGTGGGTGGCTCGAGTGGGTGCGGATTGATTGGGAGAAGTCTAGAGAGAGAAAGGCGGGGAGGAGAGAGAAAGGGAGTGATCTACTAGCAATCTGTTTGGGGATTTTTGCGGGGTGTGGCCGTGTGGGTACTGGGTAACGAATTTCGGGGGGTGTTTTTGTATATTTCCACTGTCGTGTGTGCCCGTGGAATTTTTGCGTGGTGGGAGGTTTGACGTGGATTGCGCGACGGCGGTCACTGGAATCTCTGGATATCGGATAAGGGAGACTGCGGCGCTGAGCGCCGTTGGATCCTGTCATCCTGCCAAAACCCGTGCCTTGAGAGGCGTGTAACGTTTTCTCCTCTTTGGATTTATAAAATTTTCCTAGATTCCTTTTGTACTTTCTCTTTTGGCGGGAGGGAACTTTTCTTGAATCTTATTTAGCATTCAATTTTAGATGGTCCGAATGAGACCTTCCGGAGGAGAAAAGAAGGCCCCTATGCATTTTCCAAGCAAAACTTGAGGACAAATTCAGATTTCACACTCGCTTTTACTAATATCCACATGATTTCACTCTTCTTACAGCATGCTTAAAAGTTATAAACAGCAAACTGAGCATTGCTCAGCTCATAAGCTTACTTGTAATAGAATCTGTCCACCTAAATTTCAGTCTACGACTCAACGTAAGTGCTTGGATTTTTCTGAATTTAATCTAAAATTTAACCAACGCTATTCTTTTCAGCAATAGGTGACGTGTATCGATATATCTATCGTGACTTCGTCAATCTTAAAATTTGCCAACGCAGTCTCTCGAAAGTAGTGGTAGACTTGCATGCTTATATTACTTGTCGTGAGTGTGGGTGCGTGTACGTGAATATCTGCGTCTGCAATGTGTTTGGGAAAAAACAGCTACAAACAAGCATCACTGGTGCAAGGTTCAACTTAGTTCAGCGACAGAAAAAAAATCAGGTGTCAGCTTTCCTGCACCAACAATACGAGTATTATTCTAATAGATATTTTCGTTATCAAGTTTGTCCTTCAACTTTTACTTGAGCCAATTTAGTCATTCAACTTCTATTTTCGGATCAATCTCGCCCATCATCCTATATGATAATCCATATTAACATGTTGCGCCACCCTAGATATGTGTTTTGCCGAGTCATTAGTACCAACTATCCTATATAACTCTTGTTTGTGTCAACCTTTTTCTCCGTGTAGGTAAATCCATTCCGCTTAAAAGAACACATGCACCTTTATAGTCTCAAAATTAATATTCACTAAATTAGGCTACCTTTGAAACTTACCTAAATTTTTATGGCACCAAACTACTTTCCTAAAATATAGAAAATTAACTAATATTCATCACAAAGGATGCAATAATATATATCAGAACTACAATTCCATATGCAACAATATTAGTTGTTTTCCTATATTTTTGGAAAGTTTTCTGGTGCCATAAAAATTCATATGCAAGATCTAAAAGTAACCTAATTTGGTGAATTTAAATTTTAAAACTATAAAGTATGTGTGTGTTTTTAAGCAAAATGTGTTAATGTTTATTTGTTCTATTACCAAAAAAATCATGAGTTTTGGAGGTTGTTTCGTTCGAATGAGCTAACATAAGTGACGAAAATATCAAATAAGGGATGAAAGTTAGAACTCTATGTCATGTAAGGAAGGGAAAAATTTTAGGGCCATGGAAGAAATTGACTTATCTTCTAGTATCAAATAAGAAATTTTTTCTTTACCTAGCGTTTTTGAGGAGGGCACGGGGATTGCTGTGAAGAAGGATCTCCGAGGCGCAACTTGGCGATGATGAGTTCCTGGAAGAAGTTACTAATCTTTTTGGGTTGCAGCACAGAAATGTAGCTCAACTCAGAGGCTATTGTAGTGCTGAGTGCTGACACAACGCAGTTCCTCTGCCCCCTACTCGGAGTCGGAGGCAAAAGTGTCTTGGCTGAAGCACGAGAAAGGTTGCTCTGCTTCGAGTGTGTACCTAACAGAAGCCTTTGTGAGCACATCTTCTCAGGTACGAGAAATGCTGCATGCATGGTTCCTCTTGAGTGGCATGCAAGACGAGACAATCAGGGGGATTTGCTTCGTTTTGCATTACCTTCACAATAGAAAAACGTGGTATTGCTGACACGGACCTTGAACCTGAAAACATATTACTAGATGACGATATGGTGTTGAAAATTGCAGACTCAAGACTCTTTGGAAAAAATGAGTCTGAAAATATAACTAGAAGTTGTCGCGTCGGGACATTGTAAGCTTCGCGTGGTACCTGTTGTATTATCTTCTTATCCAAGTAAGTATATGAGTTTGTTCTCTTGCTACATTATACAACACGGGCGGATTTAGTGGGCTGCATGGGTATGAACTGGCATACCCTAGATCCAGCTCAACAAGCATATATGTAGTCTGTAAAAAAAATCCAATTTTTCTTCCGCCATGCAGCTGCTTGGCCCACGCGCGACCGACGCAAACCCTAGATCCAGCTCAACAAGCATATATGTAGTCTGTAAAAAAAATCCAATTTTCCTTCCGCCATGCAGCTGCTTGGCCCACGCACGATCGACGCAAGACTCACAAGTGTCGATGCCCATTTGCCAAGATCGCGCCGCCACTCCTGCCGCCTGCCAGCCTGCCCCTCCACAACTCCATTCCACCTCCAGGCGGCGGCGCGCGGCTCCCTCGCTTTTCCTCAGCGGCGGGCGGCCGGCGCGCCCGGCTCCGCCCCTGTGCCTCGTCCCTCGGCGGTCGGCCGCAGCCCCTCCCCGGGAACCCGCCTCCGGCCGTCTCGGCGTCCCCAGCTAGGCTGCGCCAGGCTCCGGTCTTGGATGATTGCATTATCACGTTCATTGAGAGTGATATTTTGAAAGATGTGGATGAAAATGATGTAGGGCTATTTGGATGAGCTAAAGTTGGATGCTAAATTTTAGCACCTATTAGCACTCATACCTCGTGCTAAAGTGCTAAAGTTTTTAGTATTGGCTTAAGTTTAGCCCACCCCCTCAGTACTCTTGTTTGGAAGAGCTAGTGCTAAAGTTTAGTATTTATAGATATTAGCATTTGGATCCAAACACCGCGTAGTCAAGACTTTCATGACCATTAGAAAAGCGTAGGCCTAAAAAATAGTGTTGTAATCCTATTTATTATTTAAGCTTGTGTGAAATGACCGTGATGTCGCCTAGAGGGAGGGAGGGGTTGAATAGGCGCACCTAAAAATTTTCACTCCAAAGTAGCGGATAAAATTCACTACTTGCCAAACTCGGAACTTCCGGGTTAGCAAATCCGGAACTTCCGAATTTAAGCAGGACAGTAGATGAACCCGGAACAAACCGGAACTTCCGGGTTCACACAGAGCAGAGTGAAGACAATAAATCTAGTGCGAGTAAATAGTTACAAGTTCAAACCCCAGATGTAGAGTAGGCTAAGTGGAGTTTCTGGAGCAGGTCCACACAGTCCCTATAATTACAAAAATAACAATCTCTCCAAGAACACAAGTGTTCAATGGAGAGCTCCTCAAATCTACAAGATAAAATCGAACACAATTGACACAAGAATTTTTTACCAAAGTTCGGATTCACTGCATGTGCTACACAAGCTCAGTGAATCCTACTCTCCGTTTGAGGAGCACCGCGAAGCCTCCCCACCAAGGCGCTACACAAGCACACCTTGGCCTTCCACTATCTTGATTCCCTTCCCTTGCGGAGGTGGAAACCGACCCTTACAAACTTCCCGCGACAGCCCACAAAATTGTGTGCTCGCCGAGCAACATCTAGCTGTCTAGGAGCCAAAGCTCCAAGAGTAACAAATGCGAAACACACGATTTCGGCCAAACTCAAGTGCTCAAGGTTTGTTGTGCTCTCTAGTGCTCTCAAGCTTTCACTTTCTCAAATCCAACTCAAAGATATTATAAGAATTACACAATATCATAAAGAGAGGTTGGGGAGAGCTCAACAAGGCTACTAAACTTTCTTAGGACGACTAGCAAGCAGCAGAAAAATACCTGGAACAACAGCCCACCAAGGAGGGGGCTCAAGGGTATAAATAGCCGGGTCCAAAGAAACTAGCCGTTATGTGATAGTTAGAACCCGGAACTTCCGGATTCTTATACCCGGAACCTCCGGGTTTTGAAACCTGCTAGCCGTTAGTGCCACATAAGCAAAATCCGGAACTTCCAGGTTGGGAAACCCAGAATTTCCGGGTTGCCCTTGTTAAATCCACCCAATATGCACTTGAGATTTTTGTGTCTCTCTCAACTTACTTGGGTTACTTGAGCACTGAGAATAAACCAAAACACAATGTGATGCATCCCTCTTGATAGTACGGCACACCTATACCCAAGATCAAAGATAGATTACATTTCAACCATTTGATTTTCTCAAAAGTGTACCATATCGTGCCTTGATCATTCTCAATCTGAGGAGTGCATCCAACTTGGTTTTTATAACTTGAGCACAACTTCCTTGAGCTAGTGACTTGAACCATTATCTTTGAATGAAATCCACTTCTTGTTCAAACCACCATCTTTATAATAAGATTCTAGAAAGATTGATATTTGCTAATATGAGCACCCTACATGACCAATATTCTTCAAATTGAATCCAAAGAAAGTTTCTTCACCCTAGCGTTGGTACCTCGGCACAAACCAATTGCCCTTCGTCAAGCTTAGTTCCTTGAAACACTATTCCGAATTCCAACTCTTCATCCTTGCATCAGATGGAGTTCCATATAGATTTGTATCATAATTAAATCATCAATGAAATCCATTCTTCACAATTCTTTGCAACTTATCTTCTATTCATAGATTGTCTATTTCTTCACAAGAATTCCCTTCTAGTTCTATGACTTTGTCAACAAGCTTCATTTGGATATGAGAATAAATATCTGTCATGAAATACGTAACTCAATCCATATAGTAATCATTGCTCGTCAATATTCTCACTTCAATCATAGCTTAGTCACACGTCTTGTCATATGAGCCTTTTATCTTTACTTTCAATATCCTTCATCATAAATATTCCATTGATATAACAATCAACTCCTGCTCATATACTCGACAAGATCATTAATTCTTTAATTGCGGTGTCATTCTATTCACCAAAACCCAATAGGGGCCTAGATGCACTTTCATTGTGTCTTTTATATTCCAAACTATTAGTATATTATTTTAAACTATATGGATTATAATTTAAGACTTATTATACCATTTAGTAGTTGTGTACTGAATTGTTGGATAATTTTTATAAAAGTTTACCGAATTGCTAAATGAATTTTACCGATTTGCATATGAACATTTTAAGTTGGCATACCCTGTACAAAAATTCTAGCCCCGCCACTGCATGCAGGGGATAAATCTGCACCAGAGTACCTGAATGAAGGGGAGATATCGAAGAAGGCAGATTCATTCAGTTTCGGTGTAATAATCCTGGAGGTAGTGACGGGGTCCAGGATCGACTACCACCAAAGTGATGAAGAATTTTGGGCACAATTCACTGAAGAAGTAAGATGAACCAGCCCACCCGCCTATACCATATACATTGGAGATATATAATGGAAAATAATCTCGATGAAATCCAGGTCACCAGATCCATGCTAACTTCGTAGATATAGGGATGCACGTTATATATATTTTGGGTTATTGGATCGTCCCAAAGAGTTGATATACTAAACTAGAATAATATTCTGCATAAATTTAGGAGGAGAAATGAATTAGAGTGGCATGACATTGTAACTAATTAGCTGACAATAAACACAATAAATACTATTGAGTACCCACTTGCATCCTTACGTAGACACTCTTAGGGCCTGTTTGGATCCGGGTGACTAAATTTTAGACCTGTACACCCGCTACATCGGATATTTGGACATCAATTACAAATATTAAATATAGGCTAATTACAAAACCAATTGCATAAATAGAGGCTAATTCACGAGATAAATGTATTAAGCCTAATTAATTCATCATTAACACATGTTTACTGTAGCACCATATGGTCAAATAATGGACTAATTAAGCTTAATGGATTCGACTCATGAATTAGCCTTCATCTGTGCAATTAGTGTTATAATCAGTTTATATTCAATACTTCTAAATAGTGTCTAAATATTTGATGTAACAGAGACTAAAGTTTAGTTGGGCGATCAAAACAACCCCTTAATTACAACGCATGACCTCTTTGTCGTCCAGGATCCCAGCCTTTTAATTGGAGCTGTACACCCGTGGCTTCCTGTCGTCCGAGCTTGAGGATCAGGCGATGCAGACGTAAGAATGGTGGCGGCTTCGGCTTCAAGGCCATGCACTTGGGCGAGAACGACTCCTTAATATCTTTTCAGATGTGTATGTGCATGATTGAGTATGATTGTAATCCACTGATCCTCATCCCATGGAGTGGCGGAGCTAGGATTCTAATCTACCTATGGCGAGCGTGCAGAGCGTTGGGCGGCGGAGCAGCCGAGGGAGTGTTGGGCGCAGCCCGGTCCGGGGGGAGGGGCGGCTGCCCTGGGGCCCCAAAACAAAGGGGCCCCTTGGCACGTACGTATGCAGCAGGTATAAGTAGATTGATGCGCGCGAATACTGGGGCTCGAGTACGACGCAAAGCCTGCTCGTCTCCTTCATTTTCGTGAATTCGTCTCTGTTTTTCGGGGCGATTGGCGCGTCACGGAAAGGCAATGTGCAGGTGCCAAGCAGCGCATCGGTGGTTCATCCTCTCGCCGCCGTGGCCGATCACAATTTGCGGACGCGCAGGCATGCCGGCCATCATCTTGCATTGATCGCGTGTCCGACGGACGTGCCTCCGACCCTCTGGCCTCAGTCAGTCCATCTCCCTACAGTTCCTGTCTCGCCGAGTCACCGTCATGCAGGGCCGCATCCAAGCAAGCAAGAAGCAAGGCAGGAATCGGAGGAGGGAGCGAGGTAGGAATTTTCAATTTTTGCCCATAGCTGGCTCTGATACGCACCGGCTCAAGGAATTGGATTAATTGGTATTTCATATTTGATTTGTGAATAACAGTCAGATCAATATTGAACCTTCGTTACAATATGTCATTGATAATCGATTTATTGGATATTGGTGACTCCGTGAGGAAAGCATGATATTTGGATTTGAGTTCTATATATAAACCATCCATGATTTTTCATCTATAAATGTTAGAAAAAAAATATTATTGAAGGGTTCCTGGGTTTTAGTTACACCCTGGACCCTAAAAATTCAGAACTGGCTTTGACGTACCTATTGTGAGTCACCAGCGGCAGGTATGGCGGCCGCCGCACCTTACCAGACTGGTGGCTCCGCCACTGGTTCCATAAAGCAAACCAGCCGCCGCCGTCAGGTTCAGATCTTGGAGGGATGATTCTGCATCCGCTTGTACCACAGACCAAATACATCGTAAGGGGCTGATTGGTTGCTTGCACGTCGCCCGGCCAGGCTCTCTAGATGCAGGTTTATCCTGTTTGGTTACCTGCGTGGGCATCGGAGTCTGGCTCTGCACATGCAAAAAGCAGGCTAGAGGCCTGGCTCGCTAGGAACGCAGCGAGCGGCCGTTTCCGGCGGGGCCTGGCTCGCGCGATGCATTGTTTTGCACTGCTGATGATATAATTAGTATTTTATTAGTATATATTAACTTATATTAAGGTATGCTAAATAATATTAAGCTATGACAAAATAAATCAAAGGCTATTGGAGTATAATCATACAAATAAATATTATTGTGATAATTATTTTATTATTTTTATCTTGCGCAACATGTCTTTACGCGGGCAACCAAACATCATCTCCTTACGACCTGGTTGGAGTGAACCATGCAACCAAACAAATAGCTCTTGCATGCGCATAGCCTGAGCAGGAGGAGCCTGGTTCTCTTATGTGAGCCAGGCTCGCTAGAGAAGTCCGAAGAGAACCAATCCGTGAATGATGTATCTCATGTTCTCATCTAAAGCAATATTTAGACTATGCCCTATACATGTATCCTCGAGTAATAACTGCATGCTCTACTGAGCCCATGCCCAAAGAGCTAATACGGGAGACATCCCTGCAGGGAAGTGTCTATTTATTATAAAAAATCAAGTAAGTGTCTATCTATCATAAAAAAGATCTAATAGAAATAATCATCGTAATTACATGAAGTATGATGAATAGTACAAATGTACAACTAGACTAACTGACTAAAGATCTCCAAGGACCTCTTACCATGAGACAAACGTAACGGATCCGGAGCGTCCAACCATGTGCCGTGTTCTGGACAGCCAGCCGTACAGGCTCCGCCGGCCGTACAGGAAGAGTGGACGGGACCCGTACCCCCTTTCCGCGATAGGCTGCAGATATCCACACGCGCAGGCCACACAGAGCACGGCGATTCCCCGGCCGGAGGCGTGCGCCCCCGCCGGCCCGCCGCCATGCTGGTCCCCGCGCCGTCGGCGGCTACGGCGCTCTCCCCCCTCCACTCCCTGTCGTCCCACTACTTCCTCCTCCCCGCCCACTTCCTCCCGCCCGGCGGCGCCCGCCCCCCGCTCCGCCGCGGCGACCTCGCCATCCGCAACGGCGGCGGGCCGCGCACCTACCCCGGCGGCGTGTCCAAGTGGCAGTGGAAGCGGATGCAGGCCAAGAAGGCCCGGCAGCTCCTCAAGGCGCGCCTCGCCCGCGAGCGCCAGCTCTACGAGATGCGGAAGCGCACCGAGCTCCGCGACGCCGTCGCGCACCTCGAGCGGCCCTGGGACCCCGACTCCGCCGCCGACGCGTCCGCCGTGGCGCCCAACCTGCTCTCCGTCGCGGCCGAGGACCAGCTCAGGGCGCTTGCCGACCGATTCCACCGTCCCGGTGGCGTCGACCTCTGGAACGACCGCGACGGGCCCCGGGTCTTCGCGTCCCCGGCCACCGGCGCGACCTCCGCCAGGTTCTTCCCCAAGAACGCCGTCCACAGCGTGCAGCCCTACGCGCTCGTCGGCGACGGCGGAGAGGCGAGCGCGCCGCGTGCCCGCGGGAACGCCGCGGACATGCTGCTGCTCGGGCGTGGAGGCGGCGGCGCGCAAGGTGTTCGTGAGAATGCTACCGAGGATGAAGCGTATTGTACTGGTGACGAGGAGCCAGCGGTTGAACTCATGGAAAGGGATGGGACCTGGGAGCCGGTGGATGACTTGGCCGCCGCCGATGATAGCATTCCTGGCTACTGGAGTTCGGATGATGACAACGATGAGGTTCCCTCGGAACCAGAGGACATGGGAGATGCCCGTTCTAGGCGTGTGCCACGGGCAACGATGCACAGGCGAAATGGAAGGAACAACGGCGTCACAAGATGGGAAGTGGCAGGCGCCATGGCTGCCGCCAGTGGTGATGCTTTCTTCTCGGACTCGGAACCAGCAAGGGAAGGCCATCGTGAGCAGCGATGGCAGGAAACAAGTAGTAGTGCAAGCACAAGAAAGCGCGCTGGCGGGAGACGGCATGCCTTGAATACTGCATCGACTAGTCGCGTTGGCCAGAGGGGACGTGCAGGTGCTAGTTCGTTCTCTGACTCTCAGGTGATCCATGGTGGTTCTGAGCCAAAATGGAGACCAAGGACCAGAGATGGCAATAAGAATGGCACCGGGAGGTGGAATGCTCCTAGACAGGATCGGATCGGTGAGGAGTTCAACTCGAATTCAGACAGTTCAAGAGGCGGTGAAATGGAACCAAGATGGGGAGCCAGAAATAAGTTGAATGGAAGAGAGAACTTTAGAGGAAGATCGAAACCGAAATACAGTACTAATACCAGTGACGGGGATGCGCTGGGGAGACACATGAGGGCCAACTACGGTGATGAGCACCAGAGCAGCAGCGATGGAAGATATCGACTTGCTGGTAACTTTGCTGAGGATTTGGAGACGCCAACATGGAAGCCTAGAAGAATAAACCGAGCTAGGAACAACAACGGCGATGGCAGAGACGGCAACGTCAGTGGGAGATTCCGGAGAGGCAACAATGCGAGACGTCTGCAGGAGAATCCTAGGAACATCAACAGGGAGGATGGACCTAGGATGAACAGGAATGGACAACGGTTCAGAGGAGAGGACTACTCACTACGGCCAACATCGGAATTGCACGGTTCCTGGAGGGAGAGGGGATCGGATGAATTGTAGTTAACAGCGATAGACTGAAAAGATTTGTGTGCGCTAACTTTTTGTATGACTATAAACCTCTGTCGAGTGTTGAAAGTAATGTACTACTGACATTCATCTTATGCTTCTTCAGCTCATGCGAGATAGATTGTGCAGTAGTATGTCGCCGAAAAATTTACCACAAGATTGCGAACGGACAGCTTGTCCAAGATAACTTTCAGATTGAAACTGCCAATTTCACATATATCAGCTCTGAATGAGTTCGGATGAACACTTCAGAAATCATACATGCATGCAACAGATTTGCATGAGTTGAGTATTACAAAAGCAATGCCATTCCCAAATGCCATAAAAGCACAGCGTTTTAAGAGCGGTTGACTCCATGGTTACAAACTAGATGGTCATGGCTGACCTTATGAGCTCAAACTGGTAAAAGAAAAACAACACCGATGAAGTTGGTAAAGTTTGCTCCAGCTACTTTACCTGCAACATACAATATCACCAGTTAATCACATGAATATTAAGAAGTGAATCAGTATTGGATAACAAATAATGGAAACCTAAGTGAGTAAGCAACCTTTTGCTAAGGCCCTTGCACTAATTGAGGGCAAGCTAATCATGCACACACACTTCAAAAGACAGCAAATTCATAACTCATAGCCACAAGGTGAAGAACCTAATTACGAGTCTTTGGTTTCCATTTGCATAGACACATATATACAGACAACCTCAAACTAATATACTAAATCCATATGCACTGATACAAACTATTCCTCAGAATTTAGTCGAGTTACTAAAGGATGGAAAAGTGAGTGGCATAATATAACCATTAAGATTTCAGCTGACTTAGACATTTCTTTCATACTCATCACTTTTGAATATTGATATATTTGTACAACAGATCTCCAACTAATCGGCTAATAAGAGCTGTCACTTTTCATTTCACAAGAGCACATCAAGCGTCCAACGTACATTCACATAAACTGATAAGTACATAAATTAATCTGAGAAGGAAACGCTATTTTAACAACAGTAGTAACTAATAAGGGAAACCGAAGAATGCCTAACATATCAATCATGTGGAATAGGTCTCATCTACTATTTAAGTTCAGCAGGGAAATCCAAATGATGTCAAAAAGGTATTATGTTTCCTTATTTATAAAATAGTAATATAACCATATACAACTAGATGGACACTGATGATCTAGATAGGCCTGTAATAAAATATATCATGATAATCGAATTTGTGTTGACCAACATATACGGCGAAAATTAAAAAATTATCACAACATAACATGTAATTTGGGAAGTGTTGCAATTAGTTATTCTTAATTTACATGCTAGGAAAATACCAAGCAAAAAATCAATGGGGGTTAGAAAACTGTATCAGAGATGAAGCTGAAGGTAAAGGAGCTTGATCATTCTCGGTGCTAGCTATTGCTGATTGATAAGCCCAAAGGAGATCACATCGACTCTAAAGAATCCCTATAGCAAGGGTGACAGTAGGAACAAAATCTAGGCCATGTCTGCTTAAGGTCACACCATGTATATGCACCTTAGAAAAGATCTCAAGATATTAACCCATGCCTATATCATCTATTTTTCACAAGATCTTTAGATAGTTCAATAAATGCCTCGTAATGCAAAAATGAAATTTAAATAACTGTAACATATATATTGCATAAGGAAATTTAAAGCCTGACCTAAAGCAAGTTCCTCGATGCGGGTATTGTTCATGTTAAACATTCAAAGTTCAGCTTACAAAGGAAAAACATTCATCCCTCTTAATGCATTTAGTTACAGTGATTAGCCCACATTCCAGTGAGCTGCTCCAATGGTCTTTGATGCCACGGGGTTAAGTTGGCAGACTATATTACATCACTGGAAAAGAAGAATGCTTAGGCTGCCAAGGAGAAAAGAGTGTGGTGTGACATTTCAGTACGCATCGTGTGGGTCAAATCTGAAATGTGTAAACCAATCTCGTAAGATTAAGTCTAACGCAAACATAGCTATCGTGTTTAACAGTTCACTGCTGATCAGAATAGCCACATATGCCATTTGACAGAAGATACGCATAAAAAAAACACATTGTGCAGATAGTTACGCGTTCTGGTCCCAAAGCTCTCAGGAACATTCACGCAGGCTAATACTTCAGTTTAATCAAGCACGGTGTGGGTACAGTGTACGAATTCATAATCTGATCCGGAAGAAATAATACAGCGCGATCTCAGATGGCCAGATCTAAATGAACAAACCCTACCAATCCTCGAAATGGATCGTCAAATCCAAACCTGCCTAAACAAACTCATTTTGCTCGGGAAACAGGGAGCCACGGGTGGGGATTTACCTTGGAGTCACGGACCCCGGCCGGGCACCTAGTGGTGGTGGTCGCCGGAGGGGTGGTAGATGCGGTTGTAGGCGGCCTCGCCCACGAGGTAGATCCCGAAGGCGACGATGGCGATGCCGAGCCCCGGTGTGGCGTGGCGCAGCTGGTTCCCCACCATCGGGTGCCTCCTCCACTCGTCCCTCCGCCGGAAGAACTCCCCGGTCGCGTTCAGCCCCTTCCCTCCGCTCGCCATCGCCTCCGCCGCACTCTCTCTCTCCCCTCTTCTCTCTCTTGCCACTGTTCGAAGCAGGAAGAAGGTAGGGCAGCCACGCGAACATAACCAAGCCCAGGGGATATACGCGGCCCAGCCCGCTACGACTTGGGCTCACACGGCCCAAACCGTGCTGCCTGTGTGTGAGAGCGAGAGCGCGCGAGCTTCTCCAGCGTTCAGCTCTGTGCCTCTATCCCATTCCCATGGCGATGGCGACCTCGTCGGCGCCGCTGCTCCCGAAGCCCGCGCACCCAGCTCCGTCCTCTGCTTCCCTCCCCACTACGAAGCCCAGGTTCAGGCGACAGCGAGCCACACCCGAACAGCACGACCGACATGTCGACGGCAAGTGGAGGAGGGACCCGAGCGGCCCGCCCCGGCGTGGCGGGGGAGCCAAGAGGCGCCTGCGCAGCCTCGTCCTGCGCGGGGAGATCGAAGACGCCCTCGCACTCGTCGATTCCATGTCCTCCGGCGGCAGCGGGAATCGCCCGCCCGCCGTCCCCTGCAACATCCTCATCAAGCGGCTGTGCTCGGCCGGCCGCGTGGCCGACGCGGAGCGCGTGTTCGCGGCGCTCGGCGCCTCCGCCACCGTCGTCACCTACAACACCATGGTCAACGGGTACTGCCGCGCCGGCCGGATCGAGGACGCGCGCCGCCTCATCGGCGAGATGCCGTTCCCGCCGGACACGTTCACGTTCAACCCGCTCATCCGCGCGCTCTGCGTCCGCGGGCGCGTCCCCGACGCCCTTGCGGTGTTCGACGATATGCTCCACCGGGGCTGCTCCCCGAGCGTGGTCACCTATAGCATCCTCCTCGACGCCACCTGCAAGGCGAGCGGCTACAGGCAGGCCATGGTGCTCCTTGACGAGATGCGCGCCAAGGGCTGCGAGCCAGACATCGTCACCTACAATGTCCTCATCAATGCCATGTGCAATGAGGGCGATGTTGATGAAGCTCTCAGTGTCTTGCGCAGCTTGCCGTCCCGTGGATGCAAACCTGATGCTGTCACCTACACACCGGTGTTGAAAAGTTTGTGTGGCTCTGAACAGTGGAAGGAGGCTGAGGAGCTCTTGGCTGAGATGGCCAGCAACAAATGTGCCCCAGATGAAGTGACATTCAACACAGTAATCACTTCTCTGTGTCAGAAAGGCTTGGTTGATCATGCAATTAGAGTTATTGATCGTATGTCAGAGCATGGATGCATCCCAGATATCGTCACATACAGCAGTATTCTTGATGGTTTGAGCAATGAAGGGCGTGTTGATGATGCAGTTGAATTATTAAGCAGACTGCAATCCTACGGGTGCAAGCCTGATAGCATTGCATATACCACTGTTTTGAAGGGCCTGTGCATCACAGAGCGGTGGGAGCATGCTGAGGAGCTCTTGGCTGAGATGGTCCGCAGTGATTGTCCCCCTGATGAAGTGACATTCAACACAATAATCGCTTCTCTATGTCAGAAAGGGTTGGTTAATCGTGCAATTAAAGTTGTTGAACAAATGTTAGAGCGTGGATACATCCCGGATATTATCACATACAATTGTGTCATTGATGGTTTGTGCAATGAGAAGTGTATTGATGATGCCATGGAATTGTTGAGCAATCTGCCGTCTTATGGGTGCAAGCCTGATACAATTACCTATAACACTGTTTTGAAGGGCTTGTGTAGTGCTGACTGTTGGGAGGATGCTGGGCAGCTCATGGTCAATATGATGCACAGTGATTTTCCCCCGGATGAAATGACATTCAACACAGTAATATCTTCTTTATGCCAGAAAGGATTGCTTTTGCAAGCAATTGAAACTCTGGAGATAATGGCTGATAACGGTTGCATTCCGAACTCAACCACCTATAACATAGTAGTCGATGCTCTTCTGAAGGCTGGAAAGACCCAGATAGCCCTTGAGTTACTGAGCGGCACGACAAATGGTACCTCAAGTTTGACTACTTACAACAAAGTAATTTCCAATGTTGCCAAAGCTGGCAAAATGGAGGAAGCTCTTGATTTGTTGCGTGTGATGGTCTCTGGTGGCATTTGCCCGGATACAACTACTTACCAATCTTTAGCCTATGGGATCTCCAGAGAAGATAGAACTGACAGGGCAATCAGTATGCTCTGCAGAGTGCAGGATATGGGCTTATCACCTGACACTACATTCTACAATGCTGTACTTCTTGGTCTATGTGAAAATTGGAGGACGGATATTGCCATTGATTGCTTTGCTCACATGGTGTTCCATGGCTGCATGCCTGATGAATCAACCTACATTATTCTCCTTGAGGCTCTTGCTTACGAGGGTCTTTTGGGTGAGGCAGAAGAACTGCTAGGCGACCTGTCTTCTCGAGGAGCTTTAGATAAGAGCTTGATTGAGGAAGAAAGACGCTATTCCTAAACTAAACTGAACATGCATGTAATAGTGCCTCTGCTGACAGTAGTACAAATGTGCGGTGCAAGCGCTGAAATGTTTATATATATGTACAGTTGGGTATGCTTCGCCTTGCATTTCACATGCACAATTTGTACCTTAGTTCAAAGTTTTCATGCAAAGTAGCCCTCCATCTTTCACCTTCCACTGTACCATCCAATAGGCAGCCCTGTTTATCAATGGCAGTTTTTTTTTGCCCTAATCAAGACATAATACTACTAACAGTTGCTGATAGAACTATCTTACCCTTTTCCTCCTTTCAACTACATCTGCCTGGAATTTCGCCGCATGTTTCAGCAGCAGTTTCTCCTAGAGAATCAGACCTTGCTTTCTGGGTCCTAATACTCAGCAGTGAAGTTCGTGGTCAACGTCTGCTCTAGCTTCACCATAATCACATGCATATGTGGCAATCATCATACACACTAACCCAACACTTAATTACTGAACATGAGAGTTCCCAAACTCCAGCAGTTCATCTCACACTACGATGACAGCAGTTAGCCTGCTAACACAACACATCACCACTAGCCTAGCACCATGTCTATTACAACAACAGCATCGCACCATGAAACAAGTACAACAGCCGGCGTATGCACCGGTCCACTACAGGTGAAGCGGTTATCGACACCGCTTCGCCGCTTCCTAATGATTCTAAACACGTCTGTCAACAGGGAGAACGTTCCGTCCCATGGCATCGTCATTCTCGGCTCCGCTTGCTGCTGCAGCTGGGGCACTTGTACTGCTTGATGTGCTCTGCCTTGGCCGGGGTGATGCGGACGCACTTGCCGTGGAACCACTTCTCACAGACGTCACAGCAGATCCAGAACTCGCCGTTCGCATAGCTCTCACCACAGGAGCCACAAAGGTATGCCTGGTCCTCCTCCTCTGCGTCCTCCCGGCCACTGTCCTCCTCCTCTTTTGGGTGAGCTGGCTTCGCAGGCTTGCTGTTAGAGTTGGTCTGTTTTGATGGCTGAAAGAGAAGGCAAACAAATGAGCTAAGGGGTTGCCTCGACAACATTGGCAAGATGTAATGCATCTGGCAACATATACTTGCTTTTGAGCCACAAATATTTACTTACTTTAGAGTTAGACTTGCTGCTTTTGCTGCTGCCATTGGGGGCTTTTGATTGCTTTTTAGCAACCCCCGTCACAACTTCATAAACAGTGGGCAGGTTATTAATCATGGTGAAGAGCCTTCTCCTGAAATGCAAATATCATGGATTATCATGTCCTGTTCTCTAGGGGTGTAAATTGGTGACCCTTAGGTGCACCTCCAACCCTCTTTAGTTCAAATACTTGTGCTACTTCTGCAAAATGGGATCTCATTTTGGAAAATTAGCACAAATATTTGAACTAAAGAGGGTTGGAGGTGCACCTAAGGTCACCAATTTGCACCCTACTGTTCTCCGTTCACTATCTAATATTTTTTAGCTAAACAGGGAGAAAAATCCAAACTATTGATCCATCATCTAGAATCAAATACATGAATCCTAAACGACTGCAATATGAATAGGCAATTCTGTCTAAAAATGCAAATTCGATTTGAAACCTTAAAGAGCTAAAACTGTCACACCACTATCATTTAATTTAGTAAAGAAAAAGTTTATAGAGTAAGGTAATTATTCCATATGCTGTGAAAATCTCCACATGAATGCACAGTAAGTGGCTAAATTGTTTTCATAAAAAGAATCAACTAATTTTTCTGTCAAGACGAGGAGAAAAGCCATCATGACCAAAAGAAAATGCCAGGTAGATAACTACAAACATAAATGGAAAGAAATTGGCATCACCTAATTAAGGGACCCCATCGTTCACCTAAAAATGGGTCATCCCACTACTGTGGAAATATAATGGCTGGGAGCCCACTGAACACAGCCTTAAATACTCATCCCTAGCTCTCAACTCCTCGATTCCATACATCATCTCTTAATACACCACCATACCACACTCCCCCAAAGAGCCCACTGATTGACTGACCCCTCTCCACTCCCCAGTCTCCACGACAGCAACTGGTGCCTCCCCATCTCCCCTGCTAACAACTAGAGTAGTAGACCCTCTCCTTTTCTCTCTCTTTTCTTTTTGCTAAGAACAATCTGTTTTGGGGAAAAGAGAAAACAAACTATGAAAATAAATCTGTGGTCAAAGACATCTGTATTACATACAGTTCCATACTGCAATAGAAAAGCATGAAAAGGAGATACAAGCCCAGTGTAGGCCTGTACGGTGAAATAAAAAGAAAAAAAACTAAATCTTTGCAAAAGAAAAAAACTAAACACATACCTGGCATCTTTATCGAATCCAAAGCGAGCCCCAAAGTAGAATGCAACAGATAGTAGCCACGCGTCACTATGAACTGCAACTAGAGACAACCAATCTTTTTCGATCATTCCATCGCGGGCAAAGTTTATCCCCAGTGCTGGTTCTGGAAGTTCAGGAGGTACTTCCTCAGCTGGCAGAGTGACCTCCCAAGTCTCATTTGGCAACCCATAAAGGCACAAGTTCTCTTTCTCTGGCATAAGAGGAACAGCTTTATATCAACAACACAAAATGAAGGAAACGTAATATGATGTGTTAAAGTCACTACTTGTGGTGCACTATTGAACATCAGTAGACAACGGAGCTAGGAATGCTATTTCAAGTGTTAGTTAAGTAAAATGTGGATGTGGCCAAAATGAGTAGATGCCAGTTTACTTATATTTGTTTTCCATGAATATACATCAGCATTAGTTAAGGGTGTTGGCAATATTAAGCCAGTCACCATTGATATCCGTGTCTGACTTTTATCTTGTCTCCACTTCTTCCTACAATTTGGAATTCCTTCTACTAACACATGCTCCTTCTCATTCCTTTTTCACTCACAGTAGGGCATCCTGGAAAAATCAGGTTAAGTAATTCCCACATGATGTATCAAGTGAAAGGTGCTACATCGATTTGGTTAGATTTTATAGTTTGAACCAGATTTCAAACCTCATGGTAGTAGCAACAGATCTTAGCTCTAAAGACATCTATCTTAAGCTTGAACAAATAGGTTCATGGTAATTACGAGTAACATGACATAATCATGATTAGTATTCAATCAGGCTGCACTTCCAGTACGTAGAGACATACTCGAACATGAGTTAAATGATTATGTGTCCTGCCAATTGACGCTGTCCTGTGATTGGTCATAGTCCCCTCTATTTTGTAACTCACATGATTTGTTACGTTCCTCCCAAGCGTTATGCATGTAAACAGAAATGCAAACAACCACACATCATTGGACTTTAAATTACCCAAACACTTTCTTAAACATGTAATCAAATCAACTTAAATTTCTTTAAATTAAGGACTTAAATCTACTGGTTTAAGTACACTAGAGGTCAGGATGCAATCAAATTACCAAATAGAATGTGCTAATCGCACACTAAAACTTACATATCTGACAAAAGTCAGGGCTGAACAAACCAACTAATAGAGCTTAAGAATCCGACGACGCCCTAAACGGCAGCCGGATCGAGCTCCACAAACAACAGTGGGATCACCACGCGATGAGAGGCACAGCTTAACTCGACCATACGAGCAGCACAGGTGGAGAAAAAAAAGGAGCCAAGTCGGGAGCCCGCCTCACCTGGGTCGCACATCTGGTAGAACTTCTCCACATCTGCGCACACCACAGAGAGCAGCTAGAGCATCAGCGAAGCATCCGCGAACCCATAGCACAAGAGGAGGAAGCTAGGAAAAAAGCGCGGGGGGCTAGCTGACCCGTGGTGAGCGCCTTGACGATGCCGGCGCGGCGCGCGCGGAAGTCGCGGAAGACGTCCTCGGGGGAGCGCGTGTGGTGGTGCACGGCCGCAGCGCCGCCTCCGTCGCCGTCCATCGCCGGCCACCGCCTCCCTCGGCTAGGGTTTGCGGGCGAAGCGAGGGCAGTGGTGGTGGTGGTGATGGAGTGGTAGTGGAGGGAGCAGGGTAGAGGATTACAGAGAGAGAGGCGCAAAACCACGGCGAAGGATGCGATGCGGGAATGGTAGGATTTCGTAGGGGTAATCTGGGAAAATCGGAAACCACGAGGGGGGTGGTTCGGAAAGTTTCCACTTCGCTTTCATGGAAGGGAGTAAAGGTAGTGGGCCCACCAACTGGGCTCGGCTTTCGGCGCACTCCAGGGAGCGCGCGAGGCCAGACTAGACTGTGGACTGAGTGAGGCAGGGGCCCACCTGCCAAGAGGAAGTGACGTGGTTGGGCCGGGCTTTTCTCCACTAATCTTGGGCCGGATCACCGACGAGCCCATATTGAGTTGCCTTCCGTGTTCCACTTCGCTTTGCGGTTGTGCGGTTCTTCCTCTTCTCCTTTTCCGTCGCCTGACTCCCGAAGCTCAGAGAAGCAGCTAGTCAGTCAATCGTGAGTTCGTGACTGAAAATGGCGGAGGTGGAAGCGACGGCGACGGCGACGGCGGGGCGGCCGAGGCTGTACTCGTACTGGCGCAGCTCGTGCTCCCACCGCGCCCGCATCGCCCTCAATCTCAAAGGTGCCTGCGGCTCGGCCACCCGCTCAATCAGGCCACCGTTCTTTTGGATGGATTTGGGAAATTGGGACACTGGGTTGGGTTGGGTTGGATTGGATTGGGTTCAACCGACGTGCGCTTGATCTTGAACGCTGTGTCTTTATGCAGGCGTGGACTACGAGTACAAGGCGGTGAACCTTCTCAAGGGCGAGCAGTCTGATCCAGGTGGGTTGGTAATACTCGTACAACCGTGTGCTAGGATTGCTTGGATATGGAGTTAGGTAGCTGGGCTACTTCGTGCAGTTGCTACTGACCTACTTGTCTGTTTGCTCGCCTTTGTTTAGAGTGTTGTTTGGCGCTGCTGACGCCTTGACGGGCTTTGGTAAGGCACAGCAGGGCAGCTTTAGTGTGCTTGCTCGGTGTTATTCTTTTTGTTTTTTAACGAAGTGCTCGGTGTTATTCTACATAGGTAGTCGTATGTGACAACTTTAATCGTTCTACTTATAGTGCTTCGGGTGGAACAAACATGGTTGCAATCAGATTGTGCATAGAGTCTTGTTTGGACAGTCACTAATTGGTTGATCTTTCTGTGAAACAGAATTCCTGAAGCTTAATCCTATGAAGTTTGTCCCTGCACTGGTTGATGATGATGCAGTAATTGGCGACTCTTATGCAATAGCATTGGCGAGTATTGAGATATTAGCATTTGTCATCCCAATTTCGGTTATCACGTGAGTGAAATTCTTTTCTATGTGGCTATGCAGTATTTGGAGGACAAGTACCCCGACCCTCCACTTTTGCCTCAAGACCCTAAAAATAAGGCTTTGAATCACCAGGTGATAGGTTCTCCACCCCTTTGCTCGTGATTGCGGCCACATGTTGTTCTTAATCAATTCAATATAGAAGTGCCATCTGTGGGGGAATTGCAATTTGGCATTATGCAAAATTGTTCGGTCAAATGCAGTTAAGTTGAGTGTTATGCAATCTGTTCACTAGTTGCTTTTTTGGCGGCTTCTTTGATGCTCCTATCTAAACCCATCAGATAGTTGCACCCTGTCATCCACAGTTTCATCGTATGAGGTAAAACCACTAAATAAGTAGCACAACAAAAGGGATAACAAAAGAGTAACTCATTAGCATAGTAGAAATGCATATATATGTCTTAAATACTGTTCACTGTAAGCCTACATGTGGGGGCTAGGGCCACATGTTAGTGATGCAATTGATGGTGTTTTCCATCCTACTAGTGGTATCAGGACAATCTTACTCAAAAGGAAAGAGTTGTAAATGAAAAATACCTATTTTGTTGTGGCATGACTGCTGACATTGAGCTTGTGGAAACACAGACCAGAGCTCTTTTTTAGGTCTGAAGGCGTATAAAGTTGGGCTACCACACACTAGAATTTCATTGTGGCCTTGGGCAGGACATGTATGGTTATGACTCAACAAACGAACTAATCAAGTAAGAGATAAAGAGTAGATATGCTAGAGATAATGCTCAAGTAAAACAATTATGGTTGGAGTTGGTGGAGTCCATGCATGCGAGTGCAAGTCCGTCAGGTTTTCTGCATGGCAAGGCTGTCGTCAGGGAACAGGGATAGCATACTATGTGCTATGGCACAGGCAGGTCCAGCACGAAACCATGTAGTAGAAAGGTGCCACTGTGTAACCAAAATCTGGAGTCATTTGTACTGTATGTTTGCCTTTTTCTTTCCTTCTGTTTTGTTTCTTAGTCACCAATTCATCATTCTTAATGTGTACTTTACTATCTTTCTGTGGCAGATTGCGAACATTGTAAGTTCTGGTATTCAACCTCTCCATAATCTCTCAGTGTTGGTAAGTGTACTGCATATTACTTCACAGACATAGATTGATTGGCACGCCTGAGTTTGAGTTTATACTGAAATAAGATTCATATTTGCATCGTGCATTTATGCAATTTGTTTTCTGCATATTAATTCTATATTGTGACAACTTGTTTTTGATGAACTAAAATATATTGTACAGTTTGTTTAAAGGACAAAAGCTAAACTGTCATCACTTAATGTGTTGCGTATTTCTTTGCAGAGGTTCATTGAGCAAAAAGTTGGTGCAGGGGAGAGTGTCTCGTGGACCCAACAACAAATTGAGAGAGGTTTCACAGGTTGTCTTCACAAACATAGCCGTTAATTACTGATTGAAGTAACTACTACTTTTGCTTGAAGAAATGTTTCTTGCCTTGAAGTTCGGTTGTACTTGTATTGATCATTGTAGGAAAACATAGTTCTTTTAGTTCAGTTATGAAACATATTGTTGCTTAGCATTCTTATGTTTCCCTATCACCACACATGTTTGCTATTATTAATTGTGCTTTTTCCCCTATCACTTTTGCGCTTGTTGCTATTCTGAAATGTGCTTGCTTTCCCTAATTTTTAGCAATTGAGAACCTGATACAACTAAAAGGCTGTGGTGGGAAGTATGCAACAGGAGATGAAGTCCAACTGGTATGTTTGCTTCCCTGAGATTTGTCACCAGGTTCTTTTCCCCATTGTAGTGAATTTCCCTTTGAAGTGGTATTACCTAGGTGTTCTTTTGGCGATATAACACTTGTTGAGTGATGTATGCGTGAAGAAAATAAACAGAATTAAATAATGAACCATCAGCTAATTCTTTTTATGTTAAGACAACTAATCTTTTAAAGTTTTCTGGAAGTTTTATATGCCAGTGTTTATTCATTGCTAAAACTAGAGGTATGGTTATCAACTCCAAATGAACATAAGTGCAAAGTCTTTAAAATCTATTACTCATGGTGTGCAAGTCTTCTCTGGAATTAAATAGATTTCCTAATAGAACATTAATGCAGTATGATACAAATTGCTACTGGTCCTTGCTCAACTAGGAAGGCTACTGTTCTTTTTGAAGCCATCAAAGATAACCCAGTATAATGCAGAACTAAATCCATGATCTGCTATTTTCAAGCCAATTCCAGTATTTGGTGGCTTGACCTTATGTTTGGCAGGGGAATGTACGCTACAGCACAACTAATATAGACCAGCTGTCAGTTGATTCGTGTACTTCTGTATTCTTCTTGTCATTCAGGCAGATGTATTCCTCGCTCCCCAGATTTATGCAGCCATTGAGCGCACTAAAATTGACATGGTACGGCCTTTCTACTTTCTGTTATATGGGTGTAAATCTTTGTGCAGTTTATTTCAGTTGAAGAAGTAATGAAACATGCTGATGTGCCTTGACTGCAGTCGAATTACCCCACCCTTGCGAGGCTCCACGCAGAGTACATGGCACACCCTGCATTCCAAGCAGCGCTCCCTGCTAAGCAACCGGACGCCCCTTCCTCTACCTAGTAACTGCGGTGTTCTTGCTTCGTCAGCCTTGTATATTTCTCATCTGAATACAGATTTGGTGTTGTTACTTGCTCGTTGGTTATTCTGTAATAGGAACAAGCACAGAATTTCCTGTGCACAGTGCATCAGAATAAGAGTGGTTTCTGGTCTTCTTCAGGTAGGCTTCTCATGTATGGTTTGTTCAGCTGTAAAATTTTCCATGGATACACAAAATTGGCATTTGGCAGGAAGCCCTACATCTCTTTTAAACCCCTATACATTGTTATATAAAAAAACCCCCTATGTACTTTCTACCATGGCTTTAATTTGCCTCGTGCCGCCTCATCTGCCATCGTGGAATCTACGGCCACCATTCACACCGTTATCATTTCTTATATTCCACGGCCAGCATTCTCACCGCTATCATTTCTTATAAAAAGAAACTAGACGACGCACAGCACTGCTCATAAATTGAATCCAGTGAAACTATAAACGCAAATAATGATCAGACTTGAATTAGGAAACAAAACCTAAAACATTCGCTCTGTAAGAGCATCTCCAACAATACCCAATATAAAGTGCAAAAAAAATTGTTTTGGGAAAAACCGTGAAAATCCGAGCTCCAACGGATGCCTATCCCAGCTCCCAATATTCCTGCACGTCCAAAAACTACCACATCTGGAGCTATATTTCCACCGCTGCGATGAGCTCCCAATAATTTCCTGTGCTCTCCTGGTCCCACATCTTCATCTCTTTGTCTCGGCCGCGCCACGCTTCTATATGCTCTGAAACTGGCAGCCGCACACCGCAGTGCACGTCGTCGACAACAAGCGCCCCATTGCCGACAACGAGCCCTACGTCTGCGCGTGATGTCCTATGCCCGTGATGGCGCAAGGCCGCGCCCGGGATGCGCGCTCGTGGACAAAAATGAATAGATAAGAACAAGAATTAGCATGACAAATTGCGGGTGATGGATAGGTGCGCTATATTACCGTATGAGTAGGAACCATCTTGAATTATCGACTGATCACGGTGGCAATGGCATCGGCTTGTACTAGACGAATTCGAGTTCAAGATGACCCACCTGCGATGAGGTGGCATATTTCAAAATTTTGCAACCAAATATAGGTCCACTGTTGGAGAGGGTTGTATTTTCTATGCCCAAATTTTTTTTAAAAATGTTCCAATTTGAAAATATTGGTACTGAATATATTGGATACTCTTAAAGATGCTCTGAAGCGAAAAACGCCTACAGTGATAAGCGAAAATTTAAACCCGCACGGCCGCGGCCGAGTAAACGAACCCGCCGAACCCCGACGGCACGGGCACCCGCTTCCACGGAGCGCCGCCGGCTCCCATCACCCACGCGGAGTACTTGCTGCCCTCCGCCGCGTCGGCCACCGTGCCGAACACGAACAACGCGGTGCCGTCGCCGTTGCCGATGCCGGCCGCCTTCACGCGCGCCTTCATGCCCGGCGGCCCGTCGGCCACCTCCCTCCACGCGCGCGCGGCGCCGTCCCACTCGCGCACGCCGCCCTTCCCGGCCCCGACGGCCCACACCTTCCCCCGCACCGAGGCCAGGCACGTCTCGCCCGTGTCGGGGACCACCTCGTCCTCGTCGGCCCAGGCGCCGCCCGTGGCGGTGTAGCGCTCGGCGGTCTTCTTAAACGCGCCCTGGGCCTCGGTCGGGTAGCCGCTGGCCGCGAGGACGCTGCCGGGGGCCGCGACGAGCTGCGGCTCGTCGCGCTCCTCGGACATGTCCGGGAGCGCGCGCCAGGCGTCGGCCGCGACGCTGTACGAGAGGGCGGAGCGGAGCGCGTTCTTGGACTCGTCGTGGCCGCCGGCGACGTAGACGTTACCGTCGCCGCCGGCGCACCCGAAGAAGCTCCGGTTGTCCGGCATATGCCGGCCGCGCCGCCACGTGCCTGCGGGGACGTCGAGCACGCGGACGTCGCTGGTCGGGCGGAGCGTGTCCGGGTCCCAGCCCCCCACGACGGCGACGTGGCGCCCGTCGCCGGCGGCCGCGCACTGCGCGAACAGCGGCACGGGTCCCCACGCCTCGTCCGGCCCCTCCACGCGCCGCCACTCGCCGGTGGTGAGGTTCGCCGCCGTCAGCGCGCACTCCGGCGTCGATCCCTTCCCGTCGCCGGCCGCGGGCGCGGCCTGGACGAGGAACACGACGTCCTCCGCCGCCCCGGCGGCACCCCGGCGCCGCCGGAACTCCGAGGACCCGACGGCGCCGCGCCACCCGCGGCACACGCGGCGCATGCGCCGGTGCGACCGGCTCGGCACCCGCGCCAGGCACTCGATGGCCACGTCGTCCGGCAGACCCGGGATGAGCTCCCCCACCTCCAGCCTAGGGCCGTCTTCCTCTGCTCCCATCGCCATGGCACGTTCTCTCTGCTTGTCCTTGGAATCGTAGAAGAAGCGTGCTCGCGCAGTGACTGCGTACACGTCCTCAACCTCTTGCTTGGCGGCGCCCATGGAGAACGCCAGTGCAGTGCTGTGCACACGCCTTCACGCGGCTTCTTGTTTCTTCTGATGTGGTGGCGGTGCGATGCAAGGGGTTTTGGCGGGTTTAAGTAGAGGGAGGGTGAGAGTGAGGACAAATTTAGATTAGGATTTGATGAGTGTTAGGTACTGTGATGGAGTAAAAGCAACACCTTTTTGTGTATAGTAGAATAATAACGGCTTTTCAAAAGAGAGTGAAAATAATTGGGGAGTGAGATATTTTAGGAGCATGAGTTTGATCCATAAAATTGCATTTCTAATCACATTTGACTAATGATATTTTTACTCAAATTTTTGAAGATATTTTTAGATGGGACTAGGGTAAACAGAAGATTGATGAAACATATGAACGTAGATGTGATGGTGGCAACTAGTGGGGGCTTTTAACATTTTGTGAGGTTGTTTCTTATCCGGAATAAACTTAGACTGGCAGTGGGCCCCGCAAGTGAGAGGCATCACTGTAGTTTTTTCGGGGAAAAAGTCTAAATTACTGCTCTTAACTATAGCCAAAGTCCGAATAATCCCCTAAACTATAGTTTGATTCATTTTACCCCCCAAACTATGTTCTTTGATTCAAATTACCCCCTAATACAATTTATCTTTTTTTATTTATCCATACACAAGTTGAATTTTAATTTTAAATTTTGCAGGGTAGTAGTGGACATCACAATCATATTAGGGGTTATCCGGACTTTAGCAATAGTTGAGGGAAGTAATTTAGATTTTTTTTTTTTTGGAAGGGGTGGTGGTAAATTTTGATGGAAGGCCAATTTCGTAACGGGTGAATAGTCAATTTATAAGTTACACGGGCTGATTTAAAAACTGGTGCGACAAATGATAAATCGGATAAGAGCAACTCCAGCAATAGCCCCTAAATCAGACCCTTCAAATGTTAAATGTGGGCTGCCTCTATTATTTAGGGGCTTCCAAATTTGCTTCAACTCCAGCAATAGCCTTCAATTCTAACTTATAATAGAGGGCTTCCTAGAGATCCCCTAGAAATAGAGGGTGCAGAAGAGAATTTGGAGGCCTCTAAACTTGAGACAGGAATCTGTTTAGAGAGTCTGCTGAAGTTGCTCTAAGTGAAATGATAAACCTCGCTTGTACTACCTATATTTCAATGGGTGAGAGGGGAGGGGGAGAAACGTTCATTCATGCCCATGCTCTTTCTTCAGAACTGGGTGTTAGTTGCCTATTTCACCATTCTTTTTCCATGTACCGTGTCGACCGAGCATACCAAAATTGTTTTGATCGTGTGCACATCCAGGATTCCTAATGGACCATTTATGGCCTAAACTGCATGTCTAGTTGTCGTGTATTTATAAATTGGTGCATATACCACGAAAATGGAATTACTAAGTTTTGTATATAGGAAGTTAGTTGTTATGTAATAACTATTTTAGGTGCTAAATGTATTGTACACAATTAGAATGATACAATTATTCTATTTAAAATTTATAAAATAGAAGATTATATGGCACTCATAACTTCCACAAAAAAGGCTTTAAGACACATTCAATCAACAGAGAAAGTGGGAAGTGCTAAAAATAAAGAAAATCCTACCTGGGATGTGTATGTGGGAGGAGGTGTAGAAAGAAAAACATCCCTTCAGGTAAGATAATCATGTTGAGAACAATGACCTCTGCAGATTTAATTTCTTACAAAATAACGATGAACCTATTCACGTAGAATTTTTCAGCGGAAAAAGTGATCCAGCAGTTGACCTAGAAATGCTTCGTTTCATGTTTGCAAAATGTACTGGGAAAGAAGTATGTGGGTGTCAACCAGTCGTCGATAACAAATATCCGTTGCTGGCTTTGTTTGTGTTGGAAGGCCTCATGGTCCCAGAAAGACCCTTCTCAACATAATTGCGTATGATGCCCTTTTTGTGGCTAGTGATGATGGACAAGAAAATGATTTGGGACACTCTTATCCTGCCTACACTACCATGTTCAGTTTGGGTAAGGACACTATGATTCCCTTCGTGATATGAAAATGGCACCTGGGATGGGACACGGGAACACACACCTTGTTGGTGGCCTTTTGTAAGTAGACATCACATGGGCAAACAATCTCTGGTGCGAACAAATTCCTGCAACCTATCGGTTCCCACCTGAAGCCATTCGATCGGAGAATTCAGAGAAGAGCATGACTGTTACCAAGAGATTTCTCTCGCGGGGGTAAACACGAGTACACTGACTAGTAGCAACTGTCATCAGCTTGACACTTGTGTGGCGTGGTGAGCATGCGCCGGATACGGAGGTTGCGAAGGCATCTTGAGAAAATATCAGCCAGAGCTGAGTGCAGGGGCTGATGCGAGCAGAGCATGGCTTGCGTTCTGCCGAAGCGAAGCGGAGCAGCATGCGCCACCCCGATGATTTCATCAGCTCCGCCTCCGCGAAGCAACGCCGTGCATCTCGCACTCGCGGAACCCAAGAGATATTTCTCATGCAGTAACCCGCCATGTCAAACGCCACTTGGCCAGATTACTGCCCACGCATGATTCCATCTGCTCGCTTTCCGTTCTTGATGCTCCCGGCCGGGGCCCTCCGTCCACTCGGCGCCGAACTCGCTGGAGGAGGAGGAGCTCGCGGCGAGGACGACGAGGTCCCGCTGGTTGTAGTGTAAATTAAGGTAGTGCCTCGATCGAAAGGCATGGCTCCGATTGTCTTGCCGCACTTGCTTGATTGAAGGTGGTGCGTATAGGAGCACATGCCTATGCTTGATGGAACCTGTAAAGCCTTCTAGAAGCCGTCGCCGTAGCAACAGTGTGTGCACCTCTGCTTAGCTCCTGGCCTCGGCGCGCGGCTGGCCACCTTTTCCTCTTGCAACTCCGGCGCCTTCTGAATTGTGAGAAAAAAGAGAGGAGATGGCCAGTTAAGGCCACGAACAAATTAGTAACATAGAGCGTTTCCAGTACAGTACATGTTTCTTAGCCCTTTTACAAATATACCATGCATGTTTCTTTTGCGTGCGTCTATGGCCGGCAATGCTGCAGTTGGATTTGTTGGCATGCATGCATGCATGCGAATTAGAAACCAAAACAAAAGTGCTAATGACCGTAAGGGGTATTTACCCCTCAAATAATAGTTGTATTCTAGGCTAGAATAGAGAGATGGCAGTAGAGATGGTTGTAAACATGCAAGCCAACCCCTAGTTAGTTGCAGAGATGGCAGTAGAGTCGTAATACGCATGGTTAATTTGCTGCTTTGGCGTTATTAGGCAGACGACACCAAGAAATGATCTTGACCTGGACCGTACCCGCTGTGCGTGACCAGATTGCTAATGCTAGTCCTTGACCTTGACGTAGTACGTTGCTCGCAGCAGCAGTCGTCTCGTCGCGCTCTGCTTGTTTTTGTTTGAGCTCGATCGACGAAGCAGTCTTGGCTTGATTCCCGACGACTTGACCCGGAGGAATCCACGCTGGGCGGCAGCCGTGCCGTCCGGAGCACGCCCGGCAAGAGGGGTTGCTTTAATTTGCCCCCTGGCACACGGCCTCCGTCCGCCCGAGTCCTCCTCGTCCTGCTGGATGGGGTTCTCAGCAGGCTCAGTGCCAGGGAGCTTTCCTGCTCGATCATGCTCTGCCGCTCAACGTACATTTTCCGGAAGGAAATCCTTCTAAAATCAAAAGATTTTTTATGAACTGAACCGTGAGAGGAAAACCATTCCGAGTCTCGAATAAGCTGATTCAACCATATCGGTGGGGAATTAAAGTGACCCACAGGTTACCACTTTTACAAAAAAAAATTGTAAAAAAAATTGGTATGTGTTGTGCCAACCATGTCATCGGCAACAAACATCCGTTCCGTTGGGGGGCTTTTCCGTCCTTTTTTTTTTGGAATGCCATCTTGGTACCAATGCAAAACATCCTTCTCAACGAAATTGCAATATCTCCTTTTGCGGCTTGTGGATGATGATGCATGGAATGGATAAGAAAACGATTTGGAATCCAGCTCTTATCGCAAGCTCATACTTCCACACGCAAAAATTTGGTAACGGCACCCGCCAATGCATGATGCCTCTTATGACATGAAAAGGACGCATGGGACACAGGAACACCACACAATATCTCAGTGCCTGTGCCTGGCTTTTCCTTCGTAGATCAACATCATATGGTGGATGGCCAATCTCTGGCTGGTTAATTAGTTCACACTTATCATCCGCCACATTCCACTTGTTGGTTAAGCACGACTATTGTTCCTCCCTTCCATATACATCGTTTAGGTTTCTCAAAGTTAAATTTCTGTAAGTCTAACCAAGTTTAATACAATATCAAATAAATATACTATTAATAAGATATATTTCATAAAACACATTACAAAATACTGTAGATATATATGCTTTTTTTTCTATAAACTTGATCAGATTTAGAAAAGTTTGACTTATGATAAAATTAAAACAATCTATCGTACGTTTGGAACGAAGTGAGCTGCTTACGATATCGATGACCAAACAATCTACGCATACATCATATGATTTGGTTTGATTTGATGACAAACGAACATGAAATTCCAGCACGGACATCTGCACATGATGAGAGCGTGAGAGTTGGTGTCACGCCAAGCACAAGCTACATGAACCAGCAGCAGTCCACTCCAGGGCCACCCCGGATGAGATCCAGGCCAGAAAGACGAGGAGAGACCTTCTAGAAGCAAAATCAGTGGCGGTGGGGATGTGGGCCCCTCCTGCCGAAAGAAAGGAAGGGCTTCTCGAGGCATGGTGTGTGGTGCTGCTAGCTTAGCTGGGGACACATTCCACGCTGATGGAGGATGATGCTCCGGCTCCTGCCTTCCCTGGCATCTTTTTATTTTGTCACCGGGCTATATTGATCATGCCCAAGTTTAGTCATTGTTTGCATTGCTTCCTCTATGATGATTAATACTCCATCCGTTCCATGAAGAGTGCAATTCTAGCTTTTTTCAGATATATTAGTGGTGGTGTGAAAATGCTCTCATACTCTTATTTATCTGCCACATGCGGTTAGTTTTAACGTGCAAATCCAATCTGACCACTTAACTAAGATTGCACTCGTGACGGGACGGAGGGAGTATATTGTCTTGGTAATGGCAACATGCATGTCTTGTCGTGTTCATCCCCCTCTCTGCTGTAATCAAATACTGAAGATTTCTGTAGCAGTTTCTTCTGTCTAGTTTCATTTGGTTTTCTTGAGTATTGTACCATGATCTACATTCTACGGCACCTATGGGCAGAAAAGAGCATTGCGGGATATACCAGCTGTTAATACTATCTTAGCCTCAGAATACTTCACACAGGTTTGCACTGCCAGTGGCTACATTTCTTGTTCATGAACAGACAAAGTGCGACAACTAGCTCCTTTAGTTTTGACCCCCAAAAGAAAAGGGATGATCTGCGATATTATTCCCTGATGAAAATTAACAACTTGACATCAACCCAATGGTTCCACTCCGAGAAGCAATGCCATCATCAGCACTTGCAGGATGCAGAGATACTTCTCATGCTATCCGATCCACAAACATCACATCCAATCAACAAATATCACATCCAATCAACTATTGCACTTGCTCGCATTTCTCCCATCATTTTTCTTCTCATGTGTGTTTGTTGTGTGCTTGTGTTCTTGGATCTTCCTCCGGGGCCCTCAACCCACTGGTGCAAGAGAAGCAGCCACATCCACATCCAAATAAAAGGCATCCACTCCGGTTGTCTCGCACTTGCTTTGCACATGCCTGAACCAGTGAGCCTTCTAGAAGCCATCGTAGCAGCAGAATACCAGCCGAGCTCGTGGCCGTTTTCCCCTGACAGCTTCGTGCTGAGCCAACCTTTTTAAGGAATTTATAATTAAAATGGTCCGGGCCCAACCCACAAACAAGCCAGCGCATTCCGATTGTATGTTTACGGCGAAATTAAACTCCAAACTGAGTTCTCAAGGTGTGGTGTTCACTGGGACATAGTGTGTTCATATGTACAGGTGTGTGAGTGCGCAAGTATCTATAGGGTGTAAAATTGGTGACTCTTAGGTACACCTCCAATCCTTTTTAGTTCAAATATTTGTGCTAATTTTTCAAATTGAGATCTCATTTTGAAGTAGTACAAATATTAAAGAAGGTTGGAGGTGCCACCAATTTACACCCCTAAGCATCTATGTTCGTCTATGTGTGTATTCTATTTAATTTCGAATAAAAGATGAAATCATAGAATAATTTGTGCTTGCAGGTATATTTAGGTCAGCACTATTTTCATGAATATACAGTGCACTTTGCGATTTCTCCTCACCGCGCGATCCCAGTCCTTCGCTAGAAAATGCCGACAAGCCCCAAAATTTTGAGCTAATCATGTTTATAAATTAAAAAACTCTATAGAAGCTTAAACAAAAAAAAAAGAATAACAACAGAAGAGTTGACCTTGACTCCCGCCCTATGGGTCCCCACGAGCTAAGCCCCGATCCCACGGCACGGGCAATTTACCCCGCTCACAAGTCACATGAAGACAAGCTGTGAATTAAGCTGGGGTAGCTTATTCGTGAAGGGACAGAGACGGAATTCCCCCATGTCCAAATAAGATGGCCTAATACGCCCGATAATTTCTGTGTGTGGTCAAAAAACTAGAGAAACAGAGCTCATAAAACACACACCCTCGTGGAGAAAGAATCTGACTGAACAAGAAAGTAGGAAACAGTGCACTGACAAAGGAGAAGAGTGCCATTTCTTGTATGTTTTCAATCTGCTGAGGCAGGTCCAAAAAAAAAAAATCATTCGTGATGCACGCAGCTAGTTCCAAGCTTCCAGTAACATCTATCGTGCAAGCAAACCATCAAATGCTGATTTATTTTTTCTGCGAAGTCGGGTTCCAGATCCTGGATATACACACGCTATGATGACGAGCCAATTGCCTTACAACGAACGAGAGACACTGCTGCAAATCTAGCATCCAAACGAGACCGCTGATTGCCTATCATGCCTGGCCTGAACCACCTGCGCCCTTCACTACCTCATAGACCGCCGAGAAATCCAGGTCCCCCAGCCCCAGGCTTCTGGCCTTCTTGAATGCCTGCGATCGAAAATGGCGGTGTCATGTGTTTTCACTCAAACCCTGCGTTCTGTGAGGCATAGCGCAAGTCGAGAGGGAATGAAGGCGCACCTCATTCGCAGCAGCTGAGACTGGCATGGAGACGGCGTTTTCATCTCCCAGGGCAAGAGCTAACCTCATGTCCTTCTGCTGATGTTTCAGAGGAAATGCAGGGCTATAGCTGCCCTGCAGCATTGCGGGCCCCTTTAGCTTGAACATTGGGTTTGCAATGGCGCCGAGATCCTATTGAGGTCAAGAAACACAGATGCGGTTATTCAATCATGACAGGGTGGAGCAACAGGTTTACAGCAATCAAAAAGAAAACCAAGTGCCATACCAGTACGTCAAGAAGCGTCTGGGGGCTCAACCCACTTTTGTCGGCCAAACAGAGTCCCTCAGACAAAGAATTCATCATACTGCACCAAGAAACGTAGCTGTACTCAGTTAACTTACAAACCACAAAGGTAAACATGTGCTACCAGCAGAAAGGGGTTGTGCGCCTCTGAATGTGCAACAAGCATCTCAACAGAATCACATCTGACAGAGAAGGCCTATAAATCTAACAGACAAAAATCAGGCGGATTTGCTAGATATGCTATCAAGCACAAAAAAGGCTTGGATTTAAGCAGGAAAAACCTCTATCATGTGATAGAGTTAGAAATCATTATCATTAATAGTAAAAAGGATAAATTAGCTCCAAAAAAAATTGCAACCTACCAATTATGTCTCCAGTGATCCTTAACAGTCAACATAGCACTAGGTTATATAGATCAAATGAGCATACATAATTATTACATTTAGGTGATCCCAAGTCCCAAATATGCATTATTCTGTTCTTTTGTACTTGTAGCTACGCCTGCATTGCACATTATGATCCACTAACATAAAAGAAGTACTAAATTTGTCATGTCACAATGATATCAGTAGATTTTTAATCATGAGTACTTGAATGTCTACATTTTAAGTGCTTTAATGTCTATATGCTTTTCAACTGCCCAAAATAAACAGCTACCTTCCCATGATCATGTTGACCACCAGCTTCATCTTAGCTCCATTTCCAATCTCTCCCAAAAAGAACGACTTTTTCCCAAGTACATCAAATGCAGGAACCATTTCATCATACAATGTCTGAAATGTAAAAGGGAGAATCAAATGAGCAAACAAGATATGGTAGGGGTATAGTTAAGCCATACGTGGTATTATCTTTTGGCAGGGCCGTGCTATTTGTATCTGATAACTTGCAGGTTATAAGTAACATGCACTGGTGAGTTTTCCTCATTAAACAACATATCTTGATCCAAACTTTGTGTCCAATTAAACGAGGCTAATATATGTACCATACCCTCCTTAAACTGCAGTGATTTGATTACTCATTTTCTCTGTTATGATCAAAATTGAGTCTAGAATGAACGAGGGAAATTATGAACATTAGACCCACAAGCAATCAAACAATGCATAAGCGCTAGCAAGAACTACAACTGAACCCAAATGTAGCCAACTTAATTATTTCCATGGATGAAGGATAATGTCACATTGGAGATTCTGTGAAGTAGCACAAGCTCATAAAGACAGCTAGTTTGCAGCAATATAGTTGTAAGGAGATCAACTTAAACTCAGAACACAGCAAATAACCTTGTCCCCGGCAGCAAGAATGACCAATTGACCATCTTCAGCTGGCTTCTTGCTCCCTGAAACCGGAGCTTCAACGAAAGCGCCGCCTTTTTGTTTAACTGCCTGAAAAAGATTGATCAAAGAAGAACAAATCTCAGTAGATTATTAATAAACCCTATCCATATGGTAACCCTGATGAAAGTTACATTAGATACTAGGGAGAACATAAATCAGCCGCATATCCTGTGTTCACACAGTTCACAAATAAGATGCTATGAAATTAATCTCGGATTAAGCACAAGTGTGCACTAGTCCATAATTCATAGAGATGATGGTGCATTTGTGCCTACAGCATCGAGCAGGATTTCCATGGAGAACAGATCTATGACTAAATGCATTTGTCAGGAAGTACCCAATGGTATGTAAGGAAATTTGATTTTTCTTCCTTGCCTCCAATTAGAAGGGCGGGCCTGGTGCAGCGGTAGAGCCTACCGTCTGTAACCGGAAGGTCCCGGGTTCGAGCCCCAGCCTCTGCACTTTGTGCGGGAAAGGCTTTGCGCTACAGATACCCTTCCCCAGACCCCGCATAGTGCGGGAAGCCTACAGCACTGGGTACGCCCCTTTTTCCTTGCCTCCAATTACATAATCCTTTCCTCATTTCATAACTCTATTAATGGAAAATGCAAAAAAAAATCAAGTGGTACATGTACATACTTTAACAATCATTCTTCCCTTACTCATTATATAATTCTATAAATGAAAAGGAAAAAAAAAGATTCAGTGTACTATCTTAACCCATCAAAATGCCTCAATATGCAAAAGTGAGTTCGAATGATTAGAAGATGGGAATGCATATAAACTCTAGGCAGATCCGATACGGTGGTAGAACATGTACTTATGCGTGCAAGCTGGAAAACCCACAATCCTCTAATTATAATTTATAAGCAATTGGGACATTCTAGAAGTGGCATCAAACTACCATATCCAGTGGTGAGACCGTGCAGAGATCAAGGGGCAATGTTGCCGTAAACGGCTGTGTACACGCCGTGTACACACTACTCGACAAGCTACTGTGCAGTTTAGAGCCTGAACGGTGATTACACGGTCCAACCGTTTACACGATAAAAAAACAGGGCTACACGGCCTACACGGTGTAAAAAAATGACAACTACACGGTTTTACACGACGAGTAGACCGTTTAAAACAACGTTTATGCTATAGAGAAGTATCAACTATGCCTTATTTTTTAAATGGTATGACATTTGTTATTTGTAAATTGTGATTTGTCGCGTAAAATAAGAATGATCAATTGATAAGGAGCATATGATTACATGTTTGGTCTACTTAATAGTTAAGCTTGGTAATCTGTAATATTTGGTTGATAAAATATTAGATTTTCTGAATTTCACTTGCATAAATATATGGATTTTATTTCTACCGTACAAACCGTGTAGCCTGTGTACACACCGTTTACACGACATGTACACGGCCTACTTGCTACTCGAGAGGTGACCAAACGACTACCGTTTAGCGTTTAGGTGAACACTGTCAAGGGGCATGCCAACCATTTAGATTTATACATTGCAGATAATCCGCTGAAAAAACAACTACTCAAACTACAGACTAGTATTAGTAGACTTCGTTGCTGAATTCCTATTCTGTTGAGACATCCATGAGAATTGATAAATGATACAAATACCAACAAACAACAATGTAATTTTTTTGTCAGTATTGCTCAATTTTTTAAAAGTACATCGCCTGACTTTGTCCCTAGCGGCCTTTTCGGTGGCAATCCATACACCCAGACAGTCAAAAGATCACACCATCTACCAGTAAGATATCAAGTCCTTAACAGAGTATGCAGCACCGCATTGGCAATTGAACAAAGCTTACAGTCTTGTAGACTGTATGCATAAATTAGAGCTTCTATTATCAGGGAATGCATAAAGTAAAGGTACTGAGGGCATGACTAACAAATCTAACCCAAAGAAAAAGAACAAGCACTGGGGACGATACCTCACTAATCTTTGAAGAAGTTGCGGCATCGACAGTGGACATGTCGATATAGCCTTTGCCATCCCCGATCTGCTCGAGCACGCCATCCTTGTCGAAGACAACCTAGATGTAAAGGAAGAGGTTTGGAAATCAATCAAAAAAAAAGAGGTTGCGCCTTAGCAATGCTACAAAGGTGCCATGAATCGTGCGCTCACGGATAGGGCGGCGCTGGGGTCGGAGAGCATGGCGATGGTGTATCTGCACTTGGCGACGACGGCGGCGGGCGTCTCCCCGACGGTGGCCCCGAGCGCGACGAGCTCCTGGCACTGAGAGAAGCGGCAGCCATGGATGTCAATCAGGGGCATGAGCGGGCTTAGTCGGACGGGAGGGGATTGAACCGCGCGGCGGCGCTTGCGATAGATACCTTGGCGATGGTCCGGTTCCAGACGGTGACGCGGTAGCCGTGGCGGAGGAGGTTTGTCGCCATTGCCTTCCCCATGATGCCCAGCCCCAGGAAGCCGACCTCCATCTCGACCTCCTCCCCCCCTGCTCCTCCCTCTCCTCTCTTTTTTCTGAAAGAAATCCCTCTCCTCTCTTCTCCTCTCCTCTGTGTGCGCGACGCAGCAACCGCGGGGATACACTTGTGCAGTTGTGTTCGACCCATAGGCTAGAGACTAGAGACTTGAGAGCGCCGGCAGCAGAGCACAAACCCTCCCTGCCAATCCTCGATTTCTTTACAATTTTTCCTCTTTTTTATTACGGGTCATTTTTGTCGCTCTCTTTATCCCCCAATCCTTTGGATTTTTCGATGCTGCTGCGCCAGGTCTACGGAGCTGGAGCGCCGCGCCGCCGTCGACGGAGCGTCGGACGGCCGGATTGGGGCTGCGGGCCGCCGGAGCCACCCACCCACCTGTCAGCAGCGGCCGGGCTCGGCCTAGATGTGTGGTTGGTGCACGTGCACCACAGCACCGGCTCGCCGCTAGGTCGCTTTCGCTCGCTGCCGGGCGCATCAGCTCGGCGCGGCCGAACAGCGCGCGCCGAGGCGGCGCCCGCCGGAGATCCCACACGTGGCCGTGGGCTTTGCTGTTCCAAGACCGTTGTTGGGCTTCGACGAGTGACCAAAGAGAGAGGTCGCGCGTGGCATGGTATGGCAGTAATGCAACCCAGCCCAGTTGATGGCACTTCACTAATCACTGGCCTAGCATAAAAGAGGCTCTACTAGCATCAGCATGTGGCCCATATACATAGGACACGTACGTTTTCTCTTCTGGTTGTATTTCAGGCCCTTTTCAGCCTAGAAGCTGCGAAAAATGTTGACCTGGGTCAGCAGAAAAATAGGATCAAATAAAACAAAAGCGTATACGGAAAGATATGGACATCGGCAGGGTCGATGGTCAACAGCAACAAAATGAAGAACAAGAGCATGCCCGTTCCGTTTTAGACGGTAACAGTGAAACGGAATAAAACTCATTTATTCCGTGAACAGGATGGTAGAAAGGGATTTCAAGAAGAAGCCCGTGGGCATCCGCACAGATGGGGCACAGTTTCTGCAGCGGCGTTCATCGCACGACAAAAAAAGAGAGAACGAAGAGCAAGACTGCGCGTGCACGCTGCGGAAGGAGCCACACGCTTCATCCGCGCGAACTAGAGACGACACGCGCCGCGTGGACAGCTTCTGCAGGCGGCAGGGTACAGTAAGAGTAACAGCGTCGCCCCCGGCGGACCACCAGCAGGCGACGGCGCCGGTAAGAGCAGCTGCGGTGAGCAATGTAGGATGAAATCGGAAACGTCGACGAAAAGCTCCGTCACTTTCATATTACAGTAATTTTAGGAACAGAAATATACGATCGAGAGAACATATCGGTAATATTGAAATCCATCGAAATGATATTTTAAAAAATAATAAATATGTCAAACCGTAGAGCACAACACTAACCATATAATTTGATATATTTCATAGGCAAGTACTGATGGTTAAGATATTAGTCTAAGTATCCATCCATCCATGACATGTATCTCATTTTATAGTACTAAAAATTTAAACATTAATCCCACCATCCATGAAACTATCCATAGTCCTATGAATTCAGGTCGCTAGGTTATGATTTAGGGTTAGGATAAATAAGGCTTGACTCTCTAAAAATATAGATATGATATTCTAAAAGTATAGATATTAGAGTGTGCTGGTATTTTACGTGAATATGATATTTTTATCGGTAAAATACGGTAAAATATTCTAAAAGTATGATATTTCTCGAAAACGATCGGAAGACGCTCAAATTATTTTCGTCTTCACTTTATATTTTTTAAACATTTTCGCTTTTATTTTTTATAATTATTTTTATTTTTGTTTAGCCTTAAAAGTGGATAAAATCTCGAAAATTAGAAATTACCATTTTTATTTTCATTACTAGAGCAGTGCGACGACACGTCACGACGACGCGCGCGGCTGCCCGTTCCAATTCCAATTCAACGGCTCGATCGGTCTCTCTCTGTTCCTTCCCACACGCCAGCGGTGTCCGCACGCGTGGAAACGATTGTCTGACTATTCTCGGTCGTCGCCGTCTACACTGGCTCTCCATACGTGCTGCACCCATGGAAGGTTGGTTGATCACATGTGTACATGGACGCCGCTGTCCACTTGTGCCGTCGAGCACGATCCGGCCCGCCGCGCCACCCCAGGCCAGCCACCCTGCCACCACCAACTCCGATCCGCCCCTCGCCACGGCCTCGCTGGTTGATGGTCGTCGTTGTCCTTGCAGCGTGCGCTCGATCACCACCATCCAGATCTCTTTAACTCAGTACCATTTCCGATATAAGGTTTAGGACAAGCGAATCAGTCCTTGCGTTGATGAGTCCGTCTGCATTCGACAGAGAATCGAAATTTTTTTTTGGATGGAGGGAGTACTATATACTTATCAAAAGCGGACCAAGTAATAGTTAAATGTGACGACCTTGCGTTCGACTGACCACGAGCTACTTAGTATTTCAGATTATGCAATGCTGACTGTCTAAATATTATGCAGTCAAGTCAAGTCAGGTCTTCGATTCTTAAACTGACCAGTAGCCCGTCAATAATGTCCTGCCATGCTACTTGCGGGGATCAGACAACCATTTCCCGCGGGCGCTGTTGGACCTCCTCAATCACTGGCCTGGTTAACTGATGTTCCCCCGATCATCGTCTGACGATGCAGCGGCTCGTCGTCTTCGTCTCCATCTCCATCTCCATCTCTCCTGCCAAACTGCCATCACATGCTGGAGTGGTGGTTGATGGCCAGCTCGGTGCATGGATCGACGGTCTTATTTTTCTCCCATGTTTGGGAACGGCGCACAATCCCAGTTGCCAAACTTGCCATGCAGGCATCCCTTTTTAATTATCAGTGCGTGGAGCTGAAATCGACAGGCTTATGATGATGGTTTGTTTATCAGTATGTCTACGTCAGTCATTAGTCCACATAGTTACTCCATCAGACAAACCTGGACTGAAGATATTGCTAACAAATTAAACTGAATAAAAATAGCGTCTCTGACCGAGCCGCGCGCCTCTCGCATACTTATGTTATGCCTCCTTCGATTCATCTAGTTACTAGGTCATCGCATCGACCTGGCAGATCGAACTCGAACAGCTCATTTCCTTCGCTTCTCTTGCTCGACGCGGAGCAAGGACCCCTTCTTTAATATAATTTAGCTGCTCAACCTGCTGATTTGCTGGCTAATAAGCCAACGCATTCACACCGCGATGATTCATTTGGGAGATGGAAATGTCAACGCGATGAGGTGGTTTGCCGGTAAGCTTTGAGCGTTCTCTTCATTCGCTCGCTATCATTGTCCTTGCAGCACGCAGCATGAGCTCGCTCGATCATCACCATTCACCACCCAGCAGCGCGACTAGCAGGCCCTCGATCTAGCAGTCGTCTCTCTGCACATACCCCCGACGAACGATCGTTCCCATATGGTTCTCTCTCTCTCTCTCCGAACATGCATGTCGCCCGACGAACGATAGATTGGTCCGATCCGGCCATCCCCTGAATGCTAGCGACAAAACGGCCGGAATTGAAGGCCCCTCTCCGATCGGTCGCTCTCAACCCACGGACGCTGCCACGCTGGCTTTGGATCGTCCAGCAGGCTCAGTCCAGTCAATGTTCGTTTCCGCCGCGTCGCTGTCGTTTCTGAACATGTTTATTTTTTTGATAATCCACTCTCAGCAGGTTAATTAACCGCATCGAGAAGGAACGAACACATCGTCGCATCTGAGATGCTTCGTGCTGCTTTGGTTTTTCTCACCTCTAGACAATGCATGTCCATTCCACATTTCCACTGAAGGTCCAAGTCAACATGCTCCTTCACACGCTGACTAGCAGAAGCGCCGTGTGGGTGACGGTTAGGAGGTTGCCAAAAGAACATGCTCCTTCTTAGTAGAGTCAGCATGCGCTGTTTGGATTCTAGGTGCTTATAATAAATCTGTCACATCAAATATTTCAAGCTTATTTGCGAGACGAATCTATTAAACCTACTTAATCTATGATTAGATTAGAACATATTTACTGTAGCATCATATGTCCTAATCATGAACTAATTAGACTTAATAGATTCATCTCGCAAAAAAACCTAGGGGTTATGAAATTTGTTTTGTCATTAATCTATATTTAATACTCCTAATTAGCATCCAAACATCCGATGTGACAGGGCTTATGATAAATGGTGTAGTAACCAAACCTAGACTAAGGACGACAAGGGAGCGAGGATAAAGTAGACCAACGACCATACATGCATGCGTCATCCAGCAACACGGGCGGACGCGGCTGCGATGCTCCTTCCGAGAGCCAAGTCCCTGTCCGATTTGGCCACTCCCACGATGCGGCAGGGACTCATCGACCGCAGTCCGCATACTGCTCGATCGCCTACTGGAAACTTACTTGCTTCATCATCTCCAACTCCAAGTTTACTCCCCGTCTCTCTCGTAGATGTCCATCATCGATCAGCCCATGTTCCATGCATGCATCCAGACAGTGTTCAGGTCGGCTCTTTGCGAACGGATCGATCGGCACAGTCAAGTCAGCATACAGTAATTACTAGTGATTGATAATCTAGAAGCAAGTGGCAGTCAGCAAAGGCATGCTTGCAGTTGGGAGTGTCTTGCTAGTTGCGGGAGCAACTATTTCTTGCATGTGCTTTCATTTCGGACGCGGCCTAGCGAATAGGATATACCATGGGCATCAGTTGTTAGGCCTCCGTCCGGCCTTCGTTTCTGCTGAGCTGAAATCGACCGGCCGGTTTGCATTGGGAGTACTAGTGAGACGAGCCAGTCAGCTCATACTTCTCATTATTTATGCAATTACTTAATTAGATTTAATAGATTCGTCTGGCGAATTAGACTCTATTTATATAATTATTTTTATAATTAGACTATATTTAATACTTCTAATGAGCTCCAGGATCAGACAGTAGCCCAGTACACACGGTATGGGGCAGGTTATTCTTGCACCGTTGACTGTGATCGGGATAAAAAAACTAAGTCTTCTCAAATGCAAACAAAACGCACGTTCCAGATCGATAATATATGTGCTGCATATACCTGGTAAAATAATGCAGATATAGGAAGGTATCGAGATACTTCGTGCTGCTTTATTTGTTTCTTGTTAGTCTCTCTCTCTCTCTCTTTCTCTCCCCTTTTCCTCTTCAACGTCCAAGTCAAAGCTTGTGACCAGCCTCATCTCGTAAGCATATATCTATAAATATGATGAAGAGGCGATGTCTAATTTGCTGCCATCATGGTCGCCACCTCTGAGCATGAATAATGCCCCCGTTTGACATTGTTGGGGCGGCGAAGAACAGGAATAAGGAGTAAAGAACCCCACCCACACGCCGCTCCGATCGAACGTCCTGCTGTGGGCTTTGGCGGCTGGCGCCATGGCCGGGGGAGGGGCCAAAGGCGGGTCGGAGATCACGCTGGAGCACACGCCCACATGGATCGTCGCGTCCGTCTGCTCCGTCATCGTCGTCATCTCCCTGCTCTTCGAGCGGCTGCTCCACCACCTCGGCAAGGTCCGGTTCATGAGACATGCTCTCCACGGTTAATCACTGCTTTATTTGGCCCTTGTTCTAATGCGTGTGTTCTCCTGCAAGAACAGAGGCTGTCGAAGAGCCATCGGAAGCCGCTGTACGAGGCCCTCCTCAAGGTCAAGGAAGGTTAGTTGGTCGGACATCATCACCATTCTCCTCCTCTCGATCGCTGTTGCCTCGAGAACGTGGAGTGCGATTCTGACGGTTTCCTGATCGATGCGCCGGTGCAGAGCTGATGCTGCTGGGGTTCATCTCCCTGATGCTCAACGTCTTCCAGGGCGCCACGCAGAAGATATGCGTCCGGGAGAGCGTCATGCACCACCTGCTGCCGTGCCCGCGCCCGCCGCCGCGCGCCCCCAAGAAAGCCGCGCACTACGGCGCCGCCGCGTTCACCGGCGTCCTGGGCAGCGCGAGGAGGCTCCTCGCCGGAGGAGGCGCCTCCAGTGACTACTGCCTGAAAAAGGTGTGCACCATCTGCCGTCTGCCCTGCTTTGCCGGATGGGATTATTCCCGTGGCAACCGGCGTTTACCTGAACCCGTTCAGGACACCCTCTCATGTCTGACCGGCTTCCGTTTACTCGATCCATTCAGAGAAATAAAAGTCATAGTTTGCAAATAAGCTATTTTATTTCTGATCTCTGAGTTATTTATACGTTTCAAAGTAGTATTTTTCTTGAGAAGTGATTCTGTAGAATCGTTATTTTGTTTTCCTATACGCTGTTGAGAAAGATATATATTGCCATTTTCCTATCACTGCCCCCTTCATCTTTCATGGACAGCTCACACCACTTCTCTGCTGTCACATTCTAATACAGGGCAAAGTTCCAATCCTCTCTACTGAAACCATTCATCAGCTGCACATCTTTATCTTTGCCCTAGCAGTCACGCACGTGGTTCTCAGTGCTGTTACACTTATTCTTGGAGTCACACAGGTATTCAAACGTGAAGCTTTGTGTTCAAAACGACTTGGCACATCCGTTTGCTAAATATTTTGTTCATTACCATCTAGACAAGAAAATGGAAACACTGGGAGGAGAAGATCCAACAAAATGATGATAATGGTATGATACAAGCATCTCCTAGTTTAGCAAGTGATTAACTACACAGCTTTTGTTTTAAGCGGTGATGGAACCGCATGCTCATTATGTGTCATTGGGTCAACATTTGTAGGTCCTCAAATGATCAAACATGTGCAAGAATTCAAATTTATCCAATCTCACTTCAAAGGTCATGGAAAAAGATGGGGAATTTTCGGTTGGCTGGTATCTTACTTCCCATGTATTTTTTTTATATTGCCAGCACATAATATATGATGTTAACACCAACTGGATACAAACTAATAGTAAATATACCTTTAACTTCAGCGTGCCTTCTTCAAACAATTCTATGGGTCGGTCACTGAGGAGGACTACACAACCCTGAGACTTGGCTTCGTCATGGTAGTTATTAATACACTCTCTTCTGCCTTTTTTATAATATGCCACATTATATATAAAATATCTTTATATTATTATTTGTCTGTTTTGTAGAAACATTGTAGGGGGCATCCAAAATTCAATTTTTACGATTATATGAATAGAGCACTGGAGGGTGACTTCAAGAAAGTTGTTGGCATAAGGTAAATGCAGAAGCTACCATGCTAATATATATTAGTTTTCATATAGTTTAGTAACGCTAAAATGTAATGGTTGATGAACTAATGCACTTTTTTTTTGTTGCAGTTGGTACCTTTGGGCTTTGCTTATGATATTCTTGCTACTGAATGTTCATGGTACAATTTGTCTGCTAAATGAGTATTACTTCTTCATTATAGCTATATAAGATACAATACCTTTTGTGAATTTTTCTCTTCATAACTTATCTTTTATCACTTATATTTGTTTGGCCTATATTAAAATGTTTAAGCCTATGTGAAATACTAACACTGTTCTTTTGCCGTGTTGTTATAGGATGGTATGTCTACATATGGATATCGGTAGTCCCTTTCATTGTAAGTAAATAACTATATTGTAAATATGAATATTAAAATACATTAGTATATGCAAATTCCAAATTTTTCATCTGATAATAGTCTGGAAGTATTAATCATGCACCTTGTGCTAGTTTCATAGTAAAATGATTGTCTTATAGTAAGGTTACTATATACTTCTATTTCACCAATATATTCGCAACATATTCATGTATCTTCTTCCTTACAGGTGCTACTTATGGTTGGAAGTAAGATGGAGCATATTATTACTGAATTGGCTCTCGAGGTTGCCCAAAAGCATACGGCAATAGAAGGCGATCTAGTTGTGTCTCCTTCGGATGAACACTTTTGGTTTGGCCGGCCTAAACTAGTCCTCCTCTTGATCCACATTGTCTTATTCCAAAATGCATTTGAGATTGCATTTTTCTTTTGGTTGTTGGTAAGATCAATAACTATACCCTTGACATCCTACCAAGCATCAATGTATTGGTTATAGGATAAACTTACAATCACATGATGGGTTGTGTTCTTGTATTAAATTTAGCATTGAAACTTATCATGAAGAATTGACACAATCATAAATTGGACCATATAGAATACCATATCAAACAACCTCAACATGTTTTCCTTAATTTACATAGTATTGTGAAATTATTTGTCATCTTAAAACTCAATGAACCTTGCAGGTTATATATGGATTCAAATCATGCATTATGGGAAAACCAGCATATGTTATTGCTCGACTTGTGATAAGGTATCCTATAATTATCATATTAGCAACTTTTAAACTTGCAATAAATCAGGAACTCATATTATTTCTGTGGTTTCAGTGTGATCAGCCAACTCCTATGTGGTTACAGCACTTTACCACTCTATGCTATCATCTCGCAGGTATGCTGACTAAATTTATTTGGGTGTTCAAACTGAATTCATTTATTTGTAATACCCATGTTGTTCCTTGTGTTTTGCTTTAGAGAATTGGCCACTTTTAACAACATTTAAGTTTATTAAAAAAAATTAGCATGCATATTAAGTGGTAATATATTCAATCTATGCCATGCATGTGTATTAAGCTACAAGTACAATCCTAGATTGTTAATGTTCTCTAATTAATTCTAAGTTTTGATTATGATTTCCTATATTTGTTATTGATGAAGATGGGAAGTTCATTTAAGAAAGCAATGTTTGATGAGAATATATCTGAAGGCCTCGCCAATTGGGCTCAAAATGCTAGGCAACGTAAAAGAATGCCAACAACAAATCTAGGTGATAGTTCACCTGATGGTGAAGGAATTCAAATGGTGAATGCACGAAGAGTGTCAGCAATGGAACAAGGGACTGCTAGGCTGATTAAGTGAATACATGAATGTACTTGCTAATGCATATTGTATATATATTTGGAAGTTCAGATTTTTAGATTTATTTTATATGCAAATTACTTGTAAATTTAGAATTTCTTTACATACATCTGAAGTGACACGGTCATTTTAGTTCCATGCTATGTATTCATTGGGTGTTTTCCCATCCAAGTGCACTCCTTGATGGGATCTATTATGGAAATCAAAGGTGCATGTAATGCCTACGTTTTATTATTTCTATTCAATTTGCACCTCCAACAATCTCGACTAGCGATAGAGTTTCCTAACATAATCCAGTTTACCACTTATCCTATTGTGTTGGATCTAACAACCTAATGTCCTCGTTTTCTTTCATGTCAAATCAACAATATAATTTTCATCCCCTAGTCTCTATCGTACGTGTATACTACTTGTAGGTGATGCTAGCATTGGGGAGTAAGATCATTTTTGCAAAACTGTTGTTGGGTAAGGATCTAAATTTCTAGTATGATTTCACTTTTATGTCTATTAGAATGTGTCACTATTGTGAAGTAGTCAATGTGATTATAATCGAGTGTTTGGGTAGGTTATTGTCGATATTTTACCGCCAAGCCGACCGAGAGATACCCCCAAGGTGGTAGGTTGTAGGTAGAGTGTCACCGAGATCAGGAACTCAGAGGTGCAAGGAACACAAGACTTAAGAGGTTCGGATCAGGATGTGTGTAATACCCTACGCTCTGTGTGGTGGTTTGTACTGCTTTAGGTGTAGATTGATGTTGTCCTTTGGAGGGGGTCCCTGTCCGCCCTTATATAGTCTGGGGGACAGTGTTACATAGAAATCGTAGACCGATACTAGCTTAGGAGGTCTATCTGAGTAATACTCGAGTAGCTTCCTTTTGTACCGACTAGTCCTAATCGAGTCCGAGTATATCGTAACATGTATAACGTATGGGACATGCTCCATCCCCCATTCTAGAAATATCTATGCCACGTAAGCAGTCCTGTGATCCCGGATCTGATAATCCCCCAAGCTCTTCGTAGCTGAGTACTGCAGACTTCCGAGTACTTCTGGAGTCATCTTCGAGTTCTTCAGAACTTCGGCTTGAATATATCTTCCCGAGTATCTTCCAGGCTGCTTCGAGGATAAGAGGTGCTTATGCCCCGAGTACTTTAAATCTTCAAAAATAATCTTCTGTATGGGGTGCAATGAAAATCGCACTCCATATGGAGTAGCCCCCGAGCCTTAGGTTGAATCGAAGAATCAGGCTGAGGGTCAAATTAGTCTTGAATCTTCTGTTATTTGTCTTCCAAAAAATTTGAAAAACAAGTCATTGATGACACATGTCCCGTAGTTATTGGTGCCTAGTTCCCGAGCTTGGGAGCTAGCGGAGCCAATGGAGACGCGCCGAGCGGCCTGGAGAGTCATCGCTGAAGCTTGACTTGAAATAGGAGATACACACATTATGTAGCATAATGCGAATATACCAAAATTTACTCAGTATAAAAATAAACTTGCTGTGTCAAGCTCTTATTTAGGCCATCTAAGTCTCCCAGGTAATCCGTCTGTTACGTTTAATCACCTGGTCCCGTTCTAGCCTTTTCTCATAGCATGTATGAGATCTTTGTCCCGTGTACGCATAGAGTCGCTTAGGCATGACTGAAGATCCGAGGTTTCATGGATTAAGGCATTTGCTACTCGAGTAGATTAGTGACCGTTAAGAGAAGACAATGAATGCAGGAATAAGTACTCGTCGTTGCGACAAAAAGAATGCTCGTTGGCATAAAGTAGTCGGCAATAACGCGGGTTGCGTGTAAAGTAGTCGGCGAGAGCATGTGTTGCAGCGTATAAAGTAGTTGGTTGTGGTGTAGCCTTTGAGGGTAATTCCCATCGATGGGCATACCCAAACTAGTGGTTGGCACATGACCAATCTTGTCGTTAACAAGTTGGAGAAAGGTATAAGTCATTTAGCTTGATTCATGGGCGATTTGTTGATGAATCCATCTAGTCTGAGTCGATTCCGACTAGTTGTCGAGTGTGCGACAGCCATCCCTGACTAGTTTCTAGTTGAGATAAGCAGTCGAAGTAGCAGCGGCACGTCAACGTTGTGGCGCAAGCTGAAGTCGAGGTCGTCGGGGGTTTTGATCAAATCAGATAGTTGAATCTCGTCGAGATCTTCGACGAGGTCATCGATGTCACGACGGGATGTTGGTGCAGATGCCTTTGACTTCCTGATGTCGACGAGGTGCCGACGGATATCGTCTGCGCTGTTGGTGACGCGGACCCACAAGCCAAAGAAGAAAGTCGCGCCCTCCTCGAGTACAACGGTGGTGAAGTTGAAAGATGCCATCGAGTTCATTAGGGGGTCTTAAAAGGATCTTGGTGATGCCTAGAGAGGGGGGGATAGGCGTATCAGAAAATTCCTGAAAAATCTTTGCAGCGGTTAAACCTGTCAAAACTTCCGACCCTGTGTAGGAAGTCCCAATGGGTCGGAACTTCCAACACAGGACGGGAGCTTCCAACAAAAAAGGAAGTTCTTATACGAAATTCAAGATTAGACTTGAAACTGCAGAAACTAGCTGAATCAAAAGTTGTGCAATGATACTAGGAGACTTCTGCTAGTGACCTTTGTAAGCACAACAACTTGAGTATGTAGATCGTCATAAAATAAATTCTAGGTCAGCAAGAACTAAATAAATGCAATAAGCTCAAGACACAAGAGATTTGTTCCCAAAGTTCACTCCCACTAAGGAAGCAACGTCTCCATTGAGGAGCTCACAAAGAGCCGGGTCTTCCACTAACCTTTTACCTCACTCAATCAACCACAAAGGAAGATTGAGTCACTTACTATAAAATTTAAAAAGGATGGGTAATACAAACTTCCCGAGACGCGCGCACACGAGAGGACACTCAACCGAGCGACGCCGAACCGTCTAGAAACAAGCTTCAAGAGTAACAAATGTGAATCGATGGATAGAGATGCTTCGAGTGCTCTTGAGATGAACGTGGCTACCTTCTCACTCAAGTGCTCAAGCCTCACACCTCAATCTTGCTCTCACCCAAGCCCTAGCTCGAATCAACTCAAGGATTTGCTCAAAGGAAGGATTGGGGAGTGGAGCAGAACCTTGTGGAGGTGTTTTTCTCAGGGAAGAACAACAGCAAGTGTGGAGGGGGGCGGAGGGGTATAAATACACGATCCCCAAAAAACTAGCCGTTAGTGTGCTGGTTAAGTGATATTCGGAATTTCCGACCTGGGGTTGGAATTTCCGACCCTATTAAAAACAGCCGGCCGAGGACCCCCTGTCGGAACTATCAAGCAACTTCCGGCAGGGGTCGGAACTTTCGACACACATTGGGTCAGTGAGAAAACTAAGTGCACAAGTGTGTGATTTTGTGTCTCTCTTGGGTAGTTAGCATCTCAATTAAGCACTTTAATATCTTCAAGCTATCCATTCGTATTTCTCTTAATAGTACGGTGTTTTCTATACTCAAATTTAAAATAAAAAAATAAAGATCTTCTTTTGAGCTCCATCACCGTCTATCAAGTAGATTGGCGTCTTTTCACACAAATATTTCATTTTATTGAACTTTAACCTGTCCATAGCTCAATAAATACTTTAGCTCCTTAGTTATGCATGTCATCAACACCAAAACCCACTTAGGGGGCCAAATGCACTTTCAATCTCCGCCTTTTTGGTAATTGATGACAACACAATTAAGGCTCACAAGTAATACCATAAACATTATGAATTCAATCATATAGTTGAGCTCCCCCTTAATATGTGCATTCTTCAAGATGAAATCAAGAATCAAGAATGGCCTCAAATGCCATTTGCACATATTAAAAGAGTCGCCCTATATCATTGCATTCGTGGAGTGCAAAGTGTGATAAGAATAAACGTGATGCATATGACAGGATATATCACAATAACAAAGTGAAAATAAACAACCATCAAGTCATGAGCGTCACACAAGCATTAAATTCTAAGATCACACTAGCATAACAAATCATAAATAAGTCTTACAAATTAAAAGTCTCACTTGGCACACCACCACACATAACACAAGTACAAGTCTCATTTGTCCACAAGCACAAGGGTTCAATGTTCAAGCTACTAGATGCTAAGATAGATAGATAGATCATCCACATCCACATCCACATATGGCCCTATGGTGAGATCACTCTCCCTTTGGCATCAAGCGCCAAAAAGGAGAGGCTCTTCCATAGCCATCACTCATCGTCCTCATCATCTTCATCATCATGTTTTTCTTCATCCGTGAGTGTGTCGGTAGTGGGTATTTCATCTTCTTCTTCTTTATCCGACTCCTCAGGCCCACCCAAGTCTTCTTCAATATCATCATCATCCACTTAGGGAGCACCAAATATCATGGAGGGGCCTCCCATCACCTCCCAAGGATTATAGAAAACCGGTGGAGTAGGAAAATCCATAGGAGCATGAATAGGAGAGTGTAGAATATCACTTTTGGCCATTATATTCTTTTGCCTTGCCTCAATCTTGAGGAGCTGTTCATCAACATACTTCTTGTGGGCATGGATCTCCTTCGCATTGTGGCGACCCACATTGAAGCATGCAAATAACCCTTGAGATATGAAATTGAGAATCCCTTTCTTCTTTGGAGCATGAGGAGGACCATGAGAGCTTGAAGGACCTTGTGAGCTAGATGGACCATGAGAGCTAGAAGGGGCACGTGACGGTCCTTGAGTGGAGCGGCGAGGTGCATGAGCTCCAAGTTTGAGGAGACGCTGAAGTTGACCTTTCTTTGGCTTGTAAACTTGATGGCCCTTATCGGTCAAGATTTCAACACCTGTCACTTCTTTGATCATAGCAAAGATATATGGAGCATAGTGACAGCCCTTTTTGGATGAAACTGAACATATGATGATCTCCCAAATGAAGTCAAACACGTTGAACTCATTTTTATTGGGAGCCATTCTTGCAAGCAAATTCTTGGACATGTTGGAGATGTTGTCCGAATCACTACTTTTAGGACACAGAGTATAGCGGAAGAGTTGGTTGAGCAGCTTGTAGTAAGGTTTCAACCCATGTATTGTCCCAAACTTAATGTCACCATAAGCACTGTCATACATGAAGTGAAGTTCTCCATCATCTAGCACATTTTCCTCCTCATGTATCTTCTCACTCGTGAGATCAGCATTAGAGAACCCAAGAATGCTTGCAAACTGTGCATATTCAACTGAAAAAGGCTTGCCTTGTATGGTCCAATGGAAGGTCTTGGTCGAGCGGTTGACATAAAGAGTTGCATAGAATTGTGCTACAATCTCCTCATTCCAATCACAGTTGAAGGACATGATTGAGGAGAGATTCATTATTCTGCAAGCATCTTCTACTTCCCTTACCACCGGCAAATCAATTTCAAACAAATAATCCTAGTTTATGGATTTCATCTCGGTGGTAGGATGGGATTTGCAAAGGATCACGGAGGCATACCAATCTGCATAAAAGTTCAACAAAAAATGAACATCCCCTTGTTGCTCTTTGCCATACCCAGAGGGATCGTCATACCTCAAAGCATATAGATTATGCTTGCCTTTTGTATAGTCTATTGGAGGAGTCCTATTGTACTGAGGATGAGTTTGCCTAATTGGTGGTTGCATCCGAATGATGATCTGCTCAAGATATTCTAATGACTCCCCTGCATCTGCCATATGAGAACTTGGAGCGGAGGCATGCTTTATGCGAGGGTGAGCACCTTGACTTGAAGTTCCTTGTGGGTTTGGCCTCCCACGACCACAGGAGCGCTGAGGAAAATTAGCAATCGTCTTTCTCTTTCTCATGCGGTGGGCAATGGGAGATGCTTCTTCGGTTGCCTCTGAATCGGATGATTGTGGTGACTCAATCTCCGGAGTTGCTGCCCTCTGCTTCCCTCTCTTTTCACGAGCTATCTGAAGGATATATGATGGAAATTATGATGGTATGAATGAAAAGAATCAAACGAGCTAAGATTGGACGACTCGGGCGCCTATTGAAACTTCTGACCCTGGGTCGGAACTTCTGACAGGGCTTGAGCTAACCCAATAATCCATGAATCGAGAGATTTAGCCCACCAAACTTGACAAGATTCTAGGCATGAGTTCCAGGAAGTATCTAGAGGCTATCCCCAATAGGAAATCATCTAACTCCTTCTACATTGAGAGATCGGGCGATGGGATTTTCGAATGATTTACCTTGAGATTTTCCCGTGCGAATCGGAGGAAGGATGATGGGGATCGGATCTTCCGAGGAGTGAAGAATCCAAAGAAACACCAAACAACGAAATCCCACGATTGAAACTTGAAATCCCATGGAGAGTTTGAGGGGAGAGTGAGGAGGCCGTCGCTTTTGAATGAGAGTGGAATTAGGGTTTGGGGGGAGGCTGTCCAACGGGTATATATAGGTGTAAGTGAATTGGCGGAAGTTCCGATGGGGGGTCGGAAGTTCCGACGGAAAAGAAATTTGAACCCAAGAGCCCTTGGTCGGAAGAATACTGAAAGATCCGATCGTTGTCGGAAGTTTTGACCTTGTGCCGGAAGTTCCCATGAATATTAGAATTGTCTCCTGAGAGCCCTTGATCGGAATAATAGAGAAACCTCCGATGCAGATCGGAAGTTCCGACGGTAGCTTATTTTCTCCAAAGAGACAGATTTTGAGATAAATAATTTTGGAGATTTTGAGAGATATGGCTTGTAGACATATGAGACAACTTGACACTTAGTGATCAGCCACAAGCAATAATACATAACTATGATCACAAGAGTCAAGTTTTGATTTAAAGATCAAAGTCCAAATATTTTAAAACAACTCAACACAAGTAAAGTCATTTTTACACCTAGGCAACAATCAAGTACGTGCAACAAGTCAAACCAAGTTACGAGAATCCAAGATATTTAGTTCACTCCTCAAAGCGCAAAACCTAGTCTAGAGGCTTAGTGAAGATATCGGCAAGTTGTCGTTCGGTGCTCACATGACGTAAAGCAATATCTCTCTTAGTCTCATGATCTCTTAAGAAATAATGTCTTATATCTATGTGCTTTGTTCGGGAGTATTGCACCGAATTGTTTGCTAGCTTGATAGCACTCTCATTGTCACACAAGAGCAGAATCTTGCTAAACTCACAACCGAAGTCACTCAACGTTTGCTTCATCCACAAGAGTTGGGCACAACAATCACCTTCTGCAATATATTCAGCTTCGGCAGTGGATAAAGCAACTGAATTTTGTTTCCTAGAGCTCCAAGATACTAGGGACCTTCCAAGAAATTGGCAAGTCCCCGTGGTACTATTTCTATCTACATTGCAACGGGTATAATCCGAATCAAAATAGCCAAGTAGATCTAAAGTGGAGCCTTTAGGATACCATAAGCCAAGGTTAGGAGTGTGTACCAAATATCTCAAAATTATCTTAACAACTATTAAGTGATATTCCTTGGGATTGGCTTGAAATCTTGCACACATGCACACACTAAGCATAATATCAGGTCTAGATGCACAAAGGTAAAGAAGAGAGCCGATCATGGAGCGATATACCTTTTGATCAACCGACTTTCCTTCTTCATTGAGATCAAGATGATCATTTAATACCATGGGTGTCTTGATGGGCTTGGCATCGGTCATATCAAACTTCTTGAGCATATCCTTCACATAGTTGGTTTGACATATAAAAATCCATTCCTTCATCTGCTCCAAGGAAGAACTTCAAATCACCCATCATGAAAATCTCAAACCTCCTGGTCATGATCCTACTAAACTCCTCACAAAATTTCTTATCAGTAGAACCAAATATAATGTCATCGACGTATATTTGGCAAACAAAGATATCCTTATCAACTTTGTGAGTAAAGAGGGTAGAATCGGTTTTGCCCATTACAAAGTCGTTGATGAGCAAAAAATCCTTAAGGCATTCAGACCATACTCCTGGAGCTTGCTTAAGCCCATAGAGTGCCTTATGGAGCTTGTACACATGATTTGGAAATCTTGGATCTTCAAAGCCCAGCGGTTGTTCTACATACACCAGCTCGGTAGGGGGCCGTTCAAGAATGCATTAATCACGTCCATTTTGTAAAGCTTGAAATCATGGTGTGTAGCATAGGCTAATAAAATACGAATTGACTCAAGCCTAGCTACAAGTGCATAGGTTTCACCAAAATCCAAACCTTCAATTTGGTTGAAATTTTGTGCAACTAACCTTGTCTTATTCCTTGTGACGACACCATTGTCATCTTGCTTGTTTCAAAATACCCACTTGGTGGCAATCACATTTTGCTTGGGTCTTTCAACCAACTCCCATACTTTATTTCTTGTGAAGTTGTTCAACTTCCTTTGCATGGCAATTATCCAATCCGGATCATCAAGTACTTCATCTAACTTGAGAGGTTCCAAGGAGGAAACAAACGAGTAATGTCCACAAAAAGTTGCTAAATGTGAATGAGTAGTTATCCCTCTTTGAATACTTCCAAGGATATTGTCAATCATCGTCTATCAAGTAGATTGGCGTCTTTCATGCTAATATTTTATTTCATTGAACTTTAACCTATCCATAACTCGATAAACATAAAATCCACTTAGGGGGCCAAATGCACTTTCACATCTTCGATGAACACCTCTTCCTGGCGCGCCAGCTGTCGGTGTTTTACCGCCAAGCCCGCCGAGGGATACCCCCGAGGTGGTAGGATGTAGGTAGGGTATCACTGAGATCAGGAACTCGAAGATGCAAGGAACACAAAGACTTAGACAATTCGGGCCGCGATGTGCGTTATAACATACGTCCTGTGTGGTGATTTGTATTGCCTTAGATGTAGATCGATGTTGTCCTTTGGAGGGGATCCCTGCCTGCCCTTATATAGTCTGGGGGACAGGAATATATGGAATCCTATAGACCAATACTAGCTTAGGAGTCCTATCCGAGTACTACTCGGGTAGCTTCCTTCTGTACCAACTAGTTCTACTCAAGTCCGAGTATATCCCAACAGGTATAAGGTATGGAACAGGTCTCATCCCTTATCCTAAAAATATTTATACCATGTAAGCAGTCCCGTGATCCCGGATCTGACACATGAGAGGGAAGGGAGAGAGAGAAGGATCGAGAATGAAATGAGTGGGAGTGATTTATGAAGAGGGAAATAGATAGTTTTGGAAAGCCATTACCGCCGGGTTGTATCGAGCGCATTACCGCCGGATCGTATTACGAACCGACTAGCATCACCATGCCCCAATGGGATCCGACAGTGATAGTCTATCACTACCGGTTTGGTTCAAACCGGCGGTGAAACCCATTTGTAAAGACCAATTCTGTAGTAGTGGATGTCTAGTGCTTGAGTATATAAAAGTCAACTGCACAAAGACTACACAACACATATCACACAACATTATTCTAACCAATGTTTGATGATATTTTGTGTAAATCCTTTAGAAAACGATGATAGAAGATCTAAGCTGACGTGTTCTATTCAAGAGACGAGACAATACAATAAGCAAGCGATTGTATGGACACGTTCATACGTGCCTGGTAGAAAAGAATGTCACGCATGCACGTGTATTCACAAGCTACCAATTGTTCAATTTCCTTTCTTAATATACGTACATGCACATGTATGATGTATAGCTTGACGGGAGAGTAAATGGACAACGAGCCTCACAACGTGCGCGACACCTGACACGTTGATAAACATCAATCACAGGAAGTCCGCATTACCGGCCCATCGCTCACACGCTGTCGAACCAAACGCTGAGTCGAGCCGACGCAGTGACGCGGGGGCGGCCATTCAGCATAGCGCTGGGCCTAAAAAACGAATTGGGCCATGCCCATCTACTCCCGCCCGCAGTCCAATACAGAGCGCTTCTTCTTCCTATCGTCATATGCAAAATCGCCAGTACCAAACCTCCAAGCGCCGCTCCGGCCGCCTATTGCCATGGGAAAGGAAGAGATTGGGGTCTTTGCTCCGCCAGTAGGTGGGGCACCTGCCCCACCATGCTGTATGAGGAGCTCCACCTCTGCAAACAAATACTAAAAGTATACTGTCTCCATCTCCTTCTGCCTTTTGCTTTCATGTTTGATCCCCTTCTCCTTCATATTTTTCCTCGCTATACTCTCGCATGGTCTTCGATCTCGCCAAGTTCCAGGTTCGTCGACCCCGCTGCCCCTTTAGTAATCAGTTTTCGCAATCCACTTGGACAGCTTGAGCCTTGAGCTTCCTGACCTCTTGGCTGCAAATTCCTCATCTTATTCTTCGATTTTTTTTGTGCGGATTTCTTGCCTCAACTTGATCTTAGTAATTTGTAGGGTTCTGTTATGCCCAAGAATCTTATGGTCCGGATCTTTCTATTCCCCTCAAAACCTTGCTTGTGATTAAGGGTTAGCTAACTTTTAATCTTCGTCTGCAGATCGGCGCGGTTTTGGTCGCGGAGGCGTGATCTTTCTTGTTGATTAGGGTTCTTTGCGTTCCCTATGGTCGGAGGTTCACCTAATTTAGCAGGCAATAGAATGGCGTGAGTTAGTAAATGAATTGTAAGTTTGGATCTTTCTTGCATCAAATGGTAGAGCAAGGCAAAGCACGAGGCCCTCCGGCGAAGGCGAAGAAATCGCTGCTTGTGGAGGCTGACAAGATTGGCCAGGCGGGCGGGGTTGTGTTTGCAAGAGAATCACCACTGGGGCCCAAGAACGACCAAGGATGCAGCGTCAGCCATAGTCATGGGGATGATGAAACGCAGAAATTAGGTGGGGGCGTGCAAAATAGGTGGGTCGACTTTGGGCATTCCCTGCAGCTGCTGCTGTTCTCACGGCAGTGGGGCCTCGCTGAGAGTCTTGTTGCTCTAGCAGATCAGCAGTCGCTGCTGGATTATGGCCTGTCAGTCGCCCTTGACGCCATATGGTTCTTGCAGACGAAGCAGGATCTTGAGGGGCTCAATGGTCTGATAGCGAAGATTGTGGCCTCGGGAGCAAAGGATTTTGCAAGAGCAATCCTCAGGACGTCACTACTTGCATCTTGTGTTGCAGCTTGCCAAAGCAAGGCTATCTCTGTGGGTGATAGCATGGAGATCGTCGCCGACAGGTGACTCTCAGCTTATACGTATAAATGTTTCTTTCAGAAGGGTCTGTTTAATACATTATTGGTGATGCTATTTCTTTTGGTTTCGAAATTTAGATTGCATGACCGTCTGCGGGATTGTCCTGGTGCCGACCATCTGAAAGTTGAGGCAGGTGCCAAAGTGCAGAAGTTTATGGAATGGGCTTTGCAGTGTATTCATATGCATCATTGTTCTGAAGAGACACAAAGGTACAGATGGAACTGCAACACTCTCCGAGAGGTTCAGCTCCATTTGTCAGCATTTAGAGTCTTTTTGGACATAGCTGGTGACAATCTCAGTGGCAAGATTTTCACCGAGGCATTTGATGCGGCCTGCTTCCCGCTTACACTCTTCTCAAGTTTATTTGAACCTGGATGGTCTTCTGGGAGTTCAGCAGTCTCCATTAAGGGTCTTTTATCATTGCTGGTGGAAGGAGGCGCTGACAATGTAAATCAGTGCTTCCTGGAAGCAGCACGCTTTGGAAGTACTGAGCTTGTACGTATTCTGCTGGAGGTAATTTAGGTTCTCATTAATCTTGATGTCAGAGTTAATCAGTGTGTTTAGAAAAATAGTAAATAGATATTTCAGCAATGTTTTATTTTGCTTTTTTAGAAGAGATTGATTGTGTGAGTTATTTACCAAGAAATTAGGTCCAGAGCTCTAGATTATTTACCTAGTTTTTCTTATGTTCCTAATACTAGAGAGGCAAGTTTTGGGATGTCATCTAGGAGGATCCAAATCTTTGAATGGGCTGTGGACAATATTTACCTTTTATTTGTGAGCCATAGAATATTGGAATCAGTTCCAGTTGCAGTTCAAGATGATATTCCAACTTATAGTCATATTTAGTGCCTTTTGCTGACAAACTCTTTGTTTCTGTGCAAAGAACACCATCATAGTGGTGATCTGTATAGCAAATATACTTAGGGGGTGTTTGGATCCAAGTGCTAATGGTCAAAAGTGCTAAACTTTAGCACTAGTTCATCCGAACAGGAGTGCTAATGGGTCTGCTGAACTTTAGCCAAGACTCAAAAACTTTTTAGCAAGGGTATGAGTGCTAATAGGTGCTAAAGTTTAGCACTCAACTTTAGCACACCCAAACAGGCCCTTAGTCAATGATAGCATCCATTTATACTCTGTCGTGTAGAAAACACAAATTTCTAATGAAAGCACTCTATTGTAACTTCTACATCTGGGTCTGCCAAATTTAGACTGATTGATCAAAATTGTTTGTGTCCTTATTTTGGTGTGCAACTAAAACACAGTCAATGGTAGTTCATTCTCTTCGCAAATTATAGTCTAGTTAGGGGGAAAAAATTAATGGCTAACATGATGGCTAACAGTAAAGATGGGCTTTGGTAAGATAACAAACTAAACATGCTATTTTCGAATTGCTGCACTATCCTCTTCCAGCAAGATCTTGAGTGTGTTCCAACTATCTAGAAATTCAATATTTTCATCTTTACTGTTCTATGCTTTTAAGATGTAATCGTATAATATTATAGTAATGTAACTATCATTTTTTATGTTGAAGCTTTAGGGTCTTTTAACTACTTATTAACTACATTCTATAGCAGCTCTTGAACTACATCAACAAGCTGAGGCATTTTGTGGTTTTCCATTGAATAGGACTGGACTATGCGCATAAAATCTATGTACTCAAGTATAATTTGATCTTGCAATTTTGTAGCATTTAAGAGTTTTTTTTTCTAAATTTTGTCCTAAAATAGGTTAGCAGTCTGTTTAGATTTGTTTCGTTATGCAGTGTAATGGGATGCAAACCACTTATTCTTTGTAGAACCCTAGTTTGTCTTATTGTCTTAAATATGTCATACAATCATATTACTTCCTTATACGATGACATCAATTTATATTCCGTTGTCTAGTAAGCACACTATTCTGTAGAAAGCACTAATATTGTAACTCCATGTTTCTACATCTGAATCTGCTAGAATTTGGGCATCTAGTTTATTTGTATCCATAATTTTAAAATGCAACCAAAATATAGTCAATGATAGGTCATTTTCTTGCCAAAATATAGCCAAGTTATGGCAACCAAGTTGATGGTCAATTCTGCATGTTCTTTGCTTATTTATTATTGATCTTTGGTAGGATCAGAAAATAAATACACAATAATTTCAAACCGTTTCCTGTAAGAACTTTCAGTATAGTCATTCAAGAAACTCAATATTTCAGCCTTTCCTGTTCTTTGCACTTAAAGAGTATCATATTATATAGTTATGTGCTACCTTTTTTCTGTTATGTTGTAGTTTTTGGGATTTTAACTATTTATCTTCATCGGAGAGCTTGTCGTACTCCAATTAGCTGAGGCATTTTGTGCTGTTCAACGGAATAGTATTTTGTGCTGTTTAACGGAATAGTATTGGGCTTATATGTATTTTGAACAAAAAAGTAGATTGCTCCTGTATTATAGTTTGATCTTGCGATTTTGTAGCAATTGTGAATTATTCTACAGTTTGGCCAGAAAAAGTTTAACTGTAATATAAGGCCCTTCCGGTTTAGATTTTGTTTCCTTATGATGTAAATGGAATAAAAACCAGTTTTTTTCTTTTGAAACAGTCCTGCCATATTATCCTGAAAATGTTGAGCAATGGTATTGGCGTCTAAACTATCTTTTCCTTTTAACTAAAAATATATTATTGTAGTAATATAACTACCATTTTTTGGTCAAAGTTTTTGGTCTCTTAACTACTTTTTCTGCATTCTAGAGCATGTTCTCAAAGTTCTTCACGGCATTCTGCGCTTTTCCATGGAATGGGATTGGACCTAGTGCATAAATATTGATTTACTGAAGAAGTATAGTTTGGTCTTGAAATTTTGTAGCATTTGCATCATTGTAGAGAATTTTTCCTGAAAAAGATTTATGGTGATATGAGGTCCTTCCTGTTAGATTTTATTTCTTTGTACGCAGGACGGAGGTGAAAATCACTTTTCCTTTATGTTAAAAAATATCGTATTATCCTAGAATTGTCAAACAACTGTACCCTTAAACATCTTTGGAAAGTACATCTGAGTTAGTACAGCATGACAATGACAACCGTAACTTGTATCCCTTTATGCAGATTGCATATCAGAACAGCTTGGCTGTGGAAATTGACCTGGCTCTAGTGTATGCTTCTCATTACTGCAAGTTGGACACAATGGCATGCTTGGTTGATGAAGGGAATGCATCCTCTTTCCTCGGTCCTCTGATAAAAGCTGCTGAGCGTGGATGCTTGCAGGTCATCCACTGGTTTGTCAATCGAGGTGGTTCTGAGATTGAGATGTGCCTCGCCCTCACAACCGCTGCCTCCAGTGGCCATTTCACAGTGGCATCCTACCTACTTGAACAGATCCCCCAGCAGATCCTCGAAGCTCTCAGCACACAGATCCTGAAAGCTGCTCATGGCCAGGGCAGCGGATCGCTCAACGGCGTTGCCTTCCTCCTGAGGTCCAACTTCCTAAGAGACGCTGCCGCGACATATGAGGCGGCAGACCTCATCGCAAGGGGGGCCACCAACGGCGAGCCCCCCGACCTGGTCACGTTCCTGAAAGAGCACTGGTCCCAGGATGCCTTCGCCGAAGGGGTGAGCGCTGGCGAGGCGCATTTCGTGAACGTCATGAGGGTCCTCAGGAGAGGCGCGTCCCCTGTCTGCCTGGATGCCCTCCCGTCGCAGATGGTGCTCGGCATTGCCTACCTGCCCCTGTACCGGGCGTGTGTGAGCGAGGCGGGCGGGCAGCTGCTGCCGCAGAGACTGAGGGGTGAGCTGGTGGAGGCGACAGGCCGACTCGGGGAGCAGGCTGGCCTGGAGAGCCAGGGGAAGGATCTGGTGATGGCTCTGGAGCGCCACATGCCGTCCTTCTTGGTTGGATCTTGAGAGGTTTACCAAGTGTAAATAAGCTTATTAAACATTGTATGGTCCTTATTAAGTGGTGTAAGAGTGTACAAAGCAGTGTGTAGCTGCCAAAATCCCAGCCTTCCAGCGGACTGGTGGTAGCAATAGTTTTGGTGCGTCACAGGCCTCATGGTCATGTACAAAGTGCTTTTGTAAGAAGAGAAGTTTGTCTATCGATTGCCTGTTGAAGGGGGGCTGCAGTGTGCGTTTATATATCTATCTATGCATGCCATGGTGCTGCTGCAAAACTCTGAATGTGTGTTGCAAACGCCGCCAGAGTGGTGCTTGAAATGCAAACAGCAAGGATCTGTTTGTTCTTGTTGCCAGCAGCATAAGCTCCCAATGGGCTCTTCAGCAAGGCCGGGACATTTGGTGGTAGTAATGTCTAAAGAGGAATGGAACCAGCCAACCAGCTAGCCAGCGAGCCATGCCACAGGGTGGCTGTGAGGTGCGCCGCCGCGGAACAAATCCTGTCGTCGCTGGCTTACATGTCTCAACGTCAGCAAGGGAAGAAAAAGCCTCCACGACCACCTTCAACCTCCACGGCGGCCATATATGACGGCAAATAAACTCTATGAAGGCATTTTACGTATTTTGTGTTATTTTGCCTTTTAGAACTACTCCGTAAATTTACATATCCGTAAACATGCGTGCAATAAGATCTATGACAGCACAGCTCAGGTGGGTTCGAACCCACCGCATGGTATAGGTCCTCGCATTTTGTCCAATTTATTTCAGCAAAACGATGGTGCTATCCTTTTAGTGGTAAGTAATGTGCTGGTTGACAGCAACTTGCATGTTGTGACTTTATCAATCTCAAATAATTCGTATCAGTCCCTCAGAGGTATGTTTCGTGAAAAAAAAAACTGATTTATTTCAATTTTTATTGGGCCTTAAACCCTGCAGATGATCATCCCACGCTTTTTAACAAGATTAGTAGCTACTATGGAATGATCAAGTAAAGGAAGCCAGAGTTAATATTTTTTCCAAAAAATTCGCAATATGCCAAATCAACAAACACAACTGATTTTCTACTTATTTACACCATAATTTTAGTTATATTTGTTTATTTTCTTCTGGTTGCAAGTTGCAGTTTTGGCAAATACTTTTTGTAACTTTATATTACATTTGGTGGGAGTATGTTGTAGCAAACGTAAGCTCTATACATACACCAATTTTCTTACAACTCAAGTAGCAGAATAAGACTCGTAATTATAAAAGAGAATCACTTGTAAATGAATCTAGTAGTTAGTAAAACTGTACTACAATGGAATACATAAATAGTTGTACATGGAGGATACAAACAGTGATCAACAACTACATCAAGATCTAGTGGTTGTTCTTCTTATCAAGAGCCAATGACATTTTTCTATGCAATATATGTTTCCCTAAACATTCTCTACTCAACATTTTTATTCTTCAATCCAAGATGCATTATTTTGTTCATTAGAAAGAGTTCACTCCATTTTTTTTCCTTTTTCAACATTTTTCGGTACCAACTTTTGACAACTCAACATGTCCTCCATGCAATATATGTTTTTCAACCTTTTTTCTAGTCAACAATTTTTCAACCTTTTTTCTAGTCAACATTCTTTCAAAGATGCCACATTTTTTCACTATATAGTTCAGTCTAACTGTTTTTCTTTTTCAACATTTTTTTCTTATCCTATGAACAACATTTCTTTACTCAACATTTTATTTCCTATTTTAGCATTTTTTCTATCAACATTCTTTCAAAGATGCCACATCTTTTCACAATATAGTTCATTCTAACTGTTTTTCTTTTTCAATATTTTTTCTTATCCTATGAACAACATTTCTTTACTCGACGTTTTACTTCCTGTTTTAGCATTTTTTTAATTATATGGCTCATTTGACAATTCTTCAAGCTGCGCAACATTTTCTTCTTCTATAAAAACTGAGTTGTTTGCTCTAAGTGGTTGGCCATTAGATAAGGATCTAGTGGTGCACCACCATGTAGCCAGCCTCCATTCCAACGTACTAATAATAATTACATTTTAACAAAAAGCAAGATGTCAAGTCAAAAATAAAACAAAATACTAGACAAACATAGACGGAGACCATATACAGTTACAAGCATCTAACGAAGAGAAAACTAACAAAAGAACATCCTCAATATGCGTTTGAAATCGATCCAACGTACACTCGAATCAAAACCTTTGTCCCCTCAAATTTTTTCTTGTGATTCACATCAATCTACAAGACGTACTATAAGTAGGACGCCGGGTCCACGACCTCGTTCCGGCCACCGGCCGCCGGCGTGAGCGCCAGCGCCAGCAGCACCGCCATCAGCGCCACCGGCACGAGCAGCACCGCCAGCGGCGGCGGCGGGAGCGGTGGCAGGACGAGCGGGAGCACCAGCAGCAGCACGGTGATGAGCGCGAGCAGGAGGCACGACTCCACGGAGAAGTACTTGGCGCAGAAGCCCCTCGGCGTGCTTGGGTCATGGTACTTGTGCCGGCCGGGGACGAGGTGAGCCGTCGTCGTCCTCCCGTCTGGCGGTGATGTCATCGACGACGGCATTCACGTGCGCCGCTTCGAGGAAACGATGGCGGTGGCTGGCCCCCTCTCGGCTTGTCCTCCGGCCGGAACGCTGCTTTTAAAGCTCAAGATGGCCAACATGAGGTACTAGGTCAATTTCTTGCCTTACCTTACTCTGTGATGAGTGTGCAAAGAGAGTGAGTAAATCAGTAAAGTAGAGTAGCGCACGCGCAGCACAATTTTCTACTTTGTGTATTGATGAGCATGCTGTGCTGAACTGTACGGGTTTTTTCGTTACCGCTATGATGAGATTCTGTGTATAAAACCAATAAACCATGCATATGTCGTGGGTAAAAATTTATGGGATTCATCATAATGCCGTCATTTTCATATGTTACTGATCCTGCACAATATCGTAGTCTCGTTGATGCTCTTCATCAGTACTTGACGTTCACTCACCCCGATAATGCCTATGCCGTTCGGCAAGTGTATCATTATATGCATCATCTTCATCAGTATTATCCTAAATGCTAAACGATAAACAGTGGATCACCTACCGTTTCTCTTTATTCGGGCGAAACGGCCATGTAAATGCACTATATGGAGGGCCACGTGAGTCTCATCTTACTTTGGTCAAGTGTATTTTCTTCGCTATCTCCAATGTTCTCTTGCATATGCGATATGGCTTGGTCCTTCGTCAGACTTGACCAGCTGATCTCAACATGTATATATACCGCCGCCATACCTTAGTTTGCTAGGAGTATCTCGTCCTCATCTATTTGTCAGCTTTCTTCAGCATTTTTCTCCACACTTCAGCCATGAAACGAAGCTTGGAGCTATGTCTGGCTCAGCTGCGCCACGCCTCAGCTTTAATCTATCCTACGCCACTAGCTGGTTTAACTCGGCCTAATACCAACTACACCTTCTTTTTCCTCGTTCCCTTAGATCAGTTAAAAATACAAACAGGAAAGTGCTTTGAATCAAGGCCGACGAAACCTGAAGATTTTGTCAAGAGGTTCCATGGTTTTCAGGGCTCCCGGTCTCTCTTTATTTTTTTAGTCGTATTGCTCGATACCTTGGTTAACTATTTTGATATCTAATAAACAACTTCAAATAAAATATTTTCAAGGAGACCCTTTGAGCACCTTTGAGCTTCGATGTGACCAGAGGTACGGTATGTAGACCGCCATTAGGGTTGATCATGATTCACAAATGTTCTGATTTAGTCTATCGTCCCTGAGACGAGCTACAACTTTCAGAGATTTATTAAATGATGTGCAGTTGCATGCGTGAGACGATGTAACCATCAAAACAGCAGTATATCCATCCTTAATCGACGGCGACCAAATAAACACTCCAGTGATCTGATCGAATGGATGGATGGAACAGCGTAGCTTCGCTCTCCCTACATACATGCGTTGCCTGGATCGATCCCGAAAAGGAAAAGAATGAAACGAGCTAGTAGGGAAAAGAAAAATTGGAGCACGAGACCGTGCAAGAGCATATATATATATGGCGTACCATACCTCACCTGCCGCCGCCGCCGCCGCCGCCGGTGAGACGCGAGGAGATCGGCGCGCATCTTTTCAAGCCATGCATATATACATGCACGCAGCCGCCGATCGACGCTATCCAACCACCATCATCCTGCTGTCGGCTGTTGGTCGGCCGGTCGCCCAGGTCACTATGCTTCGGATTCGGAGTTGAGCTAGAGCGAGCAAGAGATGGAGCTTGCAGGTGCAGGGCGGCTAGCTATATACTCCTAGTCGAGAGTGATGACGAGCTGGAGGACCGGCCGGCCGGCCAGTCGTGGGAGAGACAGGATCGGAGAAAGAAGAGGGCAGCCAGGTTAGTTCTGGGGCCGGGTACACTGCATCCGGCCCGGCAAATACGGTGCCCCGTCGTCGTAGTCTAGTCTCCCACACAAATGCTGAGGTGACGGCAGGCGGCGATGAGTGAATTTTATAAGCCAACATCTTTGGGGAAAAATGGGGGGGAGTGCATGCACTCGGGTGGTTCCTCTCCCCTGGCCCTGGCCACGCCCCCCTTTCTTAATTACTACTAATACTACTGCGCCGCGGTAGTCACCCGGCCTCTTGTTAGTCCGCTGCACTTTCCCCCTTTTGTTTAATGGTTATTATTAAGTTAAACGAATACCCGGCCTCCTCTTTGTCTATATCTCGCCCTTTTTCTCTTATGGTGTCCCAGTTCATGCATGTCCGCACCTCAAATATTGGGGGTCTTGATGCTGTCCTTGTCGATGCTAATTGCTAATGATGGGTTAATTAACCTTAACCTGACAGTGCTCGTGTCTGGGTCTACCTTGGGAGCATTTTTGTAAGTGCGTGCTTGATTCCGACCTTAGCTTGCTTTGCCTCGTCTTGACCAGCAGCAACGAGAGGATATATATATATATATATATATATATATGGACACTTGGCAAGAAAGAGCTCGTTCTCAACCAATATCAACCATGACTCGCGTGGCTGGCCTGTGCAAAGTGCAAACCAGATAGGCATCGAGTACACAACACCCTACACTCCGACACGCACAATTCGTGGGTCTCTTCTTTTCTGTTATATACGTGGAACATCATCACTGATAAAAAAAAAGATATGTTTGAACATGTAAGATCAAAGCTCATAGAGCAGTTGTCAGGTTATTTTAAACAGGGTACGGTACTGAGGCGTGTTCTAGACATTCTTTTTTTAGGGCTATTTTAGGCATTCGGAGGCATGAAAATGAGAGACCTAGACCACTCGAGAGTCGAGACAACAAAACATCCTCAACGCTGGTTGGATCTTGTGTGTCCTGTGTTTAACAGCGGAACAAAGGGGGCCCAGGTGCCAATGTTTAATGCCTGTTTGGATTCTGTAACAAATAAATGTACAGAGTTCAGGTTAAGGTTCATAACAGGACTAGCATCACACTAAACAAACAAAAGCATGGAAAATGGTTGGAAGAGCTATACAAAAGGAAAAATGTAAGAAAGAGTTTTGTCCATAATTAAGCTCAGGACCAGAACTGTCCGCCTAAGGGTCATAGCTGAGCTGAGCCCACTCAGGTACACAAACAACATCGATGAAACCTTGGTACAAGACCAGCTCGAGAGCGCATGCTTCCAGCTGTTAATACTTTCCCTCTAGTCGTCGAGCTCAACAAGCTGAGCTCTTCTCTCGGCAGCCTTCTTCCTCACAAAGATCCCCCACCGCATGGCAGCCTTGATCTTGAGCCACCCAACAACGGCTTTCCCAGGCGCACGGGTGCGGTCGTCCTCAACACTCAAGTTCGGGGAAGGTGCAGGCATGTAAGAAGGGAAGTTGAAGCCGTCTTCAGTCAGGTTGGTTCCTGCGCCGCCCATGCTCAGAATCCGCAACATTTGCTGCATTTCTTCATTTTCTAGTATCTCATGGCTCCTCATCCTGATCTCCTCCATCAAGTAGTCATCAACCCCACCACGGTTCTCCTGTGGTTGCGACCATTCATCAAAAGGATTCATCCCTGACTGCATGGACTGACCGAGCGCTGGGAATTCAAAACTTTGGTTCTGTTGCTGCGGAGGTCCCAGTGCTAGCATATTGGACCCTCTTGAAGCTTGAGCCTGAAGCGATGAACCACTAAACTGGCTTTCTGGCGACAGTGCACTCCTGTCATATTGTTGCATGGTGATGTTTGTGGGAATGTTCTGAGTGTTGGCTGCATATCTTGCTGACTGGTTTCCATTGTATGCACTTCTAGTTCCATCTGCTGAAAGGTAAAAGTAATTCAGTGATTTCAGTACAGCGCACACATGATAAATTGATCAAATTCACACAACTATCATGTGGACCGCACATCCATATTCCATAGTCATAAGCAGTATCATGTTTCTTTACACAACTGACAATTGTTAACTCAGTATTGTACATGTTGTTGTAAAGCAACAGCTACAGTATGCATTATTAGTGCAATTGCTTACTAATGACATGATTCCATCATCAAGAATAACTGAGGAAGCCTACTTGACTGGTCATTGTCATAATCTAGCATACGCAGAAGCAAAGCCTTATTATGCTATCATAACAGATTAAAGTAGCAGAAAAATTGAAGTGAAGTAAACCTTGGGTTATGTGCAACACAATGAAAGTAATCCATCAGAAAATTTCATTATCATTTTTTCACATTAATGTGAGTTCACAGAGTTCCCGGGTCAAGGTGGTCGAGGAACACGGTACCTCGCACTCCCAGGACAGGGTCGACCTTCCAGGGTCAAGGAACGTCCCTTCAACCCCGTTTTCTGTGACTATATGTGAATTAGCAATGATGAGTGAATGGGCTTAGACTGAAATCACTGGGCATGTCATGAGAAATGATAAAAGAAGGGCATTGGGCAATACTGTACAGTGCCATTACAAAGATCAACTAGTTGGAAGATTCCATTGTGTCACTAGCATGTGGCCACCAGCATAAATGTCATCTTCATACTACATGTTATTTCAATTTATGCCCATCGCAATAGTACCATGCTAATTCTCCTTAAAAATTTCTGGCCTAGTGAGGCATGGCTAAAACAAAAAAGGTTAACAAGAAGGCTCAATAGCTCACCATCATTCATACTACCCGCCGAGGCAGGTTGTCCAGATTTCGCTGGCAGGGACAATTGTTTCTGTGAATTGGCCGAACCATATGAAGCAGGATTGCTTGTTGAAGCAGCTGCAGTGTCACTTCTTGTTGTGACAGATTTCTTTTTCTGCTTGAAGCTCAAGAGTGCCTTGCCATCATATTCTACAGCATGCATCCAGTCCTCATATGCCTTCTTTACCAATGCGTCAGCATAGACCTGCAGTTTAAGGTGAGCAAGGTCATGATTTATTCAGTAGACCACACCTTGGATAGAAGATTTGGTTCCAAACCCTTAGTGTTTAGCTAATAAATCATAAAAACTCTCAAAGCCATCCCTCTCATCCAAACACCCACTCAATGTTCATGACTTCCAGGTCTTGACTTTGCCATGATTCATTCAGTTGAGTATAGTGATGATTTGTTAATGTATAGCAACTTCCCAAGCTATTCTTCAAACAAGAATATGATTATTTGCATACTGATTCTCTGCTGGTTACATTAGCAGAATATCAAACTTGATGAAATAACACAAATTTGTAATGGTTTTCAACTTAAGGCCTTGTGGGTGGCAGAGTCGCAGAGAGAGAAGGGGGGCACTAACCTTCTGATTGTCTGTGAGATTTTCTGCTGAAATGAACTGATCATCAGCAATCAAACCAGTAAACTCGTAGATGTTATTGAATATTGCACCAACATTTCTTGTGTCACTAGCATAATATACATAATGCTTTCCACTTAAGACACAAGTCTTTGCATGCTCAACAAGGCTCTCCCACATCTTATTTGACATGCCGCTGCCCAGAATCTACAGAAAACAAAGGATGTTAGATCATATATGAAACACCGTAAGTTACAACCTAGTAAGTAGTAACAGGCATCATAGAACTCACACTACGTAATCTCTGCTGATCCCTAACAAGAAGCTGGAGGAAATCTTCAACCGTGTAGATTCCACTGGCATTTAACTTCTTGTGGAATGCACCATCCTTGCCAATCTTTTCTAATCTCCAAACATCATCCTTCAATGCAGGTGGGTAGTGCTTTTTGTACACTAATAAATACAAAATCAGCATGTTTGGCAAATGTGCTAACTCTAAAAAAAAGACATAATGTTTATATCATCTAATGCTATGAGTAAATCAGGAATGTGTGCCACACATACATTCTCCTCTGTGATCCTTAACGGGGAAAGCTTCTGTCTTGGCCTCTCGGACACGAATACCTTCACAAAAGCCAGGAGCAATCCTCAGCCCAAGTCTGAATTTCCTGCTTCTTATCCAGCTGGAGTTGTCAGTGAAGGTAAGCTCCCCTATGGTTCCAACACCTTCTTTAAGAGTCACTTGCAGGTCACCCGTCAAAAGAGGCCTCTTCCCTTCACGCTCCTTGACAATATTACTTTCAAACTCCTCTTCTGTCCAATCCTCATCTTCCTCTTTATTAAAGTCGCCCTCGAGCACAAGGATATCCAGTTTTGCAAACGATTCAGGTCCTGAGGTAACAACACATCCAGTGTTTGCATCCAGCAGCACAACATGTATAGCTGCTCCCTGCTCACCTTCAACTTTTCCACCAGTAAAGATTGGAAGAGCCAACTGGCTCCTGAACTGAAGCTGAAGATTTCTACCATCAGGGCCTTCGATTCGTTTGGGGGAAGATCTGTTTTAATTTGTATTAGTGTCACATCTCAAAAGTGTTCAATGTGGTCAAATCACATTTGCAACAATAAATTTCAAATTTGAGCATCCTCCTCGAAGCATCACTGTGAAAACAAAGTTGATTTTTTTTTTACCTTCCTTGGATCCTAGCAGGGCCCAATTTGGCTAAAGCACGCTCTACTTCTTCGCTTACCTAGTACCCAAATAGAATGGATCAGATATATCAATAAGGATAAGGAAATTGTATGCAGAATTTACATATAAACTAAAGCATAAGTCCAGCAGCAATTTGACTCACAACTCTTCGGAGAATGGGCTCGAGCGATGAACAAAGCTTCTGCAGACTGTCCATCTTGAGAGCTTCCACGATGACACTGAAAAAACATATCATTAGTTAAGCAACAAACATATTTGTAACAAGAAGGTGATATAGAAAAAAGCTGTAACTTATCTACTAAATTCGACCAAAATTATTTTGTGAATTATAAGCACCTCATTTGACTATATAACCATTGCATCTAATATATTAGCAAACCCTAACTGTGCACCCACCTTCCGTTCCCACCATAAACAAGATACTACACTAATACACAACAACAGCAAAGCTTTTATTCCCAAGAAAGGTGGGATGGGGTAGAGATGAAACCCAACATCAGGCATCAAAACAAACAAACTAACTAACAAACAAATTTCAGGGTGAAAGGACTAGAAAAAATGGTATTTGTAACAGCAATTAAAGTAGTAGCAATAATAGTAAGAGCGGCCTGACAGCCCTGCCCAGGTCATGGTTCTGGCATGTGGATTGCTAATTTATAACTCAGCTTGTATTCACTACTGAATCAGGAGAAATTGTTTCTAGAACAGCATGGCAGAAATACATGCTAATATTGAACTTCAATTTCTATAATCACTGGATCATCCACTTTCTACGGCATAACACTTTGCTATCGGTAAGTTGGTGCTCTGAGGTGGACAGCACCCAGCAGCCAAAAGAGCAAACACTCAGAACTGCCGGAAAAAAACAATCACTTTTGCATGGACCACACTGCATTTAAGGTTCATAATTATCCACTCGAGCTTCTTCCTTATTTCGTAATAGTTTCCACCTCATCTCAGAACAAAAAATAGTTTCCACATGTAAACTAAACCATCCTCCAGTTCGAACTCTCAGTCTGACAGTTAACCAAATTGACAAAAAACCTAATTAGGCAAACTTCCTGCGGTCATTTGTACCGATTTTAAGTTTAACAGCAACAGAAGAACTAGCAACATCCACTACTGCTTCCATCAGTCATCTCAATCGAACCAAACTAAAGCGAAGGATTCAAATTTCATCCAGCCACAAAGCGGCAGACAACCTAGCCACGGAACCGGAACCCTAACCAATCACAAACCTTTGTAGAGCACAATCAGAAACATTTTACGCGCGCTCACCTCGCGAGGGCGGGAACGCGCGGCCGCTTGGGCGCATGGTCGTCGTCGTCGCCGCCGCCGGTGGGGTCAAGCCCGCGCTTCGACCCCGAGCGCTGCAGCCGTCCCGGCCGCTGCATCGCGGCGGAACCCTAATCCTAGCCTCCCCCCGTGCCCTCCGCAGCCGCCGCCGGGGGCCGTCAGATCTGCTCCCATCACAAACCCAGGTTAGGGAAACAAAAGGGGGGGAAATCCCCAAAATAGCTACGGAAGCCGGACTGAAGCGGCCGGGGCTACCGAATCGAAGGCGCCGGCGTCCAGGGCGGCACCCCTCCGGCCGGAATCGCGAGGGCTGGGCCGCGGCGGGAGATCTGCGCGCGCGTGCGCCTCTCTGATGAGTGTTGCGGCGAGCGCCGGTGTGCGTGCGTGGCGTGGGTGGTGCTCCGCTTGTGCTCGCTCTCGCCAGCCTCCGCCTTTCTTTACGGCCCAAATGTTTTTGTTTACTTGCCGTGCTTCGCCTACCTGGCCGCAAGCCGCTCCGGCACGGCTCTCGCTCGCTGACATCCCGGACCCGCTGGTCCGGAGCTCCAGCCACGCCAGACAATGACGAGTGGGTCCCTCTTCCGTGGGTCCGCTGGTCAGTGGGTGGGTGGAATAGTGGGGGTTGACGAGGTGGTGGGGTGCGTGCCGACGGCGGCGGCTACGGGAAAAGATGGCCGGACCGGATGATAGGATATTTCTTGCCCAATTGGGCGTTGTGCACTGCCGCTCATTTCCGGTGCACCACTGACTGGTGGGCCGCCGTCTGCATGGGCCGGGCTGTCGGTGAGGGTCGCGCGGGGTGAGGCAGCACGTATGCAGGTGGGCCTCGGGAATGGCGTCCCACCAATCAGTGGAGTGGGTTCGCCTGGTTCAATAGAGTTCGTGGTTGGTGAAGAAACACATACACATGTGGGGCGCCCGACACTGTGCCTAGTCAAGGATGCAGGGATCTTCTGTGGCGATGGGATCCCGATCCTGACACTCCTTCCTACTGGCTACTGGGATCGTGGGCACAGTGTGAAGAGAGATGCGCTACTGTGCTTCGACGGATGGACTGCGCCCGCCAAAAAATTTGTACTCCATTCGGTAGGTCGGCTTCATGCCAAATCCATCTAAGTACTTGATTGATGTCTACACATCACTATTAACTTACTATATAAACACTCCAGTACTTGATTGTTAGATAAGTTTGGCTTACCTAAGGTTGTGTGTCGCGATTTGTGCTTTAGCGGCCTCCATCTTCTCCGGCTCCGGTGATGACGAGGTTAGGGAAATAATATGATCCCTAATTCTAGAGGGTTCGAATGGAAAATCCCACCTGATTTTTCAAAGGGAAAGGGATTGGATTGGTGAGTATGCATAGCGCTCCTAAAGAGAGAGCTGCGGGAGATGGACATGGCGGATCCAATGGAGGTGATGATGGATTTGTCACCGATGAGCCGCCAAAGAGGAGATTGGAGTGGATGTGAAGTGATGTGGTGGCTGACAGTGTTGTTGAACATAGGCAATCATGAGGGATGCAATTGTGAGTGCGCGCAACAAGAGAGATCTGGGGAATCGGTGCAATGGGGAAGAGGCGGCGGCTAGGTTAGGGATGTTGAATTAGGGTCAGGGTGGACATACTTATACATGAGTGAAGCGAGGATGGACCATTGGATCAAGATGTACACGAGTGGAGAGAGGATGGACCGTCGGATTAAGGTTTTAACGGGAGGGAAAGTAGACTTTAAGATAGAGTAAAGAGTTTGTGTACAGGGTCAAAGAACAGTGGAGCCGTTGGATGAAGATTTGATGATTGATGATGGTGGCTAAAAAGGTTAAAAAAAAGTCCTAACCTTTTTTTACTTTAGTGCTTAAAGCTTTACATATCAAAGCGATATTTTAAAGCTTAACGGTTTATCATTCGCGTTAATGTTGTTCGTATTTTCCGCTCAAAAAAATGTTGTTTGTATTTTACGTCGTAATGCTATTGTTTCCTAAACCAGAATGTGAATGCCAACACCTCAATCCTATGAACCATTGCCTTAGCCCGAACAACTCAACAATTTCAAGAACATAAAAAAATGTTGATAATATACGCTGCACTAAAATTTTGCATCAAAGTCGTCAACAAGAGATTAGCAGAAGTGGGATTAGGTATCGAGGAGATCCCGAATGTTTTGGTGGGTTTATAGGGGTCTCCTTGGGAGATATAGCCAGCCAAGTGGATCGGAGGAGGGAGCCATATATATTGGCCCTGTTTGGATCCATGGGCTATTTTTTAGCCCCCCTCCTAAATAGCCCAAATAGCTCAAATGGATCCAAACAGGAGGGCTATTTTTGGGCTACTTGCAAATAGCCCACCCAAAAAATTATCCCCCCAAGGGGTGCTATTTTGGGTGGGACCCACACCTCTCTCTGTCACCCAACCCCACGGGATCCTTCCCGTCGCGCCGCGTCGCGCCCGACTCCTCCCCCACCCGCGCCGCCTCCTCCCCCAGCAGCACCGCCACCGCCCCTCTGAAGCGTCGCCGCCGCCTCCCACCACCCGCGCCGCCACCTCCCCCACCAGAGCCCCTACCTCGCACCCGCGCTGCCGCCTCCCCCCACCCACGCCGCCCCTTCCGGCCCGCCGCTTCGCACCCGCGACGCCGCATCCTCCCATCCGCGGCGGCGCCGTCCGCGCGTCGCCCCGCAGAGGCCACGCCATCGGATCCACACCACGCAGAGGCCACGCCACCGGATCCACGCCACACACGAGGTCATCGCCGATGAGGTCCTGGAGAAGAACAAGAGCTTCTCGTTGCCTGGAACGACGACGGCGCACCCCACTGCAACGAGGAGCCCCGATTTATTGTCCATGGAGGGTGGCTGCTTCGATTTATTCTCCTAGGAGCCCTTGTTCGCCGGCAGCAACGTGTGGCCCTCGCAGCCGTCGGCGACCGGTCCTGCCCATGCTCCCGCTCCCCACGCCGGCTTGGATTCGTTGGACCTCAACTCACAGATGCCGCAGGGTGAGGAGTTCCCCCATCTGCACGACTACAGCACATACCTCCGGGGCAACAGCGAGGAAGGAGCTGGCCGCGGCCGGGGCTCCGGTCTCCTTCCCCCTCGCACACTGCGCTCTTTGGGAGTGCCGAACCAACGTGTGGGAGAAGGGGCCGGATGGGCAGCTCGGGGTGCAGCACTGCACGCCCGCCAACTTAAGTTTGGCGCTTCGTCGTCGGTGGCAGGCAGCCGCGGTGGACACAACGACGCCATGCCGTCGTGGCCTGCCCATGGCGGAGGCAACAACGGCGTCTTCATCGGCGGGTCGTCGTCGGGAGCAGGCAGCGGCGGCGGTGGTGGCCGTGGGCGCGCCAACTCTTCCTCGAGGGCACCGGGCCGCCGTCGGCAGCGTGCCAACGTGTCCAACCGTGACGGCGCCTGCGGACGTGGGGGCCGTGGTGGTTGTGCAGCGAGGAGTGTCGGACCTCCGCAAGCAACCGGCGGCGACTACATCGACGTTGATAAAGAAGGTGCATGGGAGGAGGAGGTGGACTTAGGCAGCTCCGGCGGCCCTCCGGTGAGTAATGGCACTCGAGCAAATTGGTCTGATAGGAATAATGGTTATTTGTTAGACCTGTGCCTAGGCCAAGTAAGAGCAGGACACTATAGTGTTTCTCAAATGAGTGGTGAAGGGTACCAAGCTATAGCCGACGGCTATTATGCCAAAACTGGATTGTTGCATACCCGTTTGCAGCTAAAGAATCAAATTGGCATACTCAAAAGCATTTACTCCTTTTGAGGCTATATGCAATCACACATTGGTTTAGGGAGAAAACCATATGGAAGCATTGATGCTGATTCAGATTATTGGCGTCCATACCTAGAGGTAAATTTCTCTCATATTCTAGTGTTGTCATACCTATTGGATTCAAGGTATCTTATGTGGTTGTGAATTCCTGCAGGGCAAACCATACCTAAAGAAGGTGCTGAAGGGTCCTCCAGCAAACTTGAACCAGCTTGAAGAAATGTTTAGTGGTAACACTGTGGATAGAAGCACTGCCTTTATGCCTGGAGATGATTATGGTGAGGGACATAAAGGTGCATGGGCAGAAGAAGCAGAGGAGGACTATGTACAAACACCAAGAAGTTCAAGTAGCCAAAAGAGCAAGAGGTCTCTTGGCAGTACTACCAGCACTTGTGACGGTCTAGTGAAGAAGAGCAAAAGCCCAATGGTTCGGTATGTCAAGGACATATCTGTTACCTTTAAGGAGGCCGTGCAAGTCAACAATAAGGAAATGCTAAAACGTGCGGCCGACAAGGAGGCTGTTTCAGTGAAGAGGTGTCAGCAGCTGGCTTTTGAGTGTGGCGTTGAGCAAACCAATGATGTTGTGTTTGCAATGGCTAAGATGTTAGAAGATCCCTTCCAAAGGGAATTCTTTTCTGGCCTACCAAGTTCTAAGCTTAGGTTCAATTACTTCAAAAGATGGTGCAGGGAACATAATTTGGTGTGATCTGCTGATGAACCTATTATCTATGTGTGATGTGTTGAACCTATATCGATGTGTGATGTGTTGAACAAATATCTATGTGTAATGTGTTGAACCTATTATCTGCTGAATATTATTATTATCATTTGTGGTAGCTATCATCATTTATCCATGTGCTGAAAATATTATTGTCATCTGTTACAAGTTCTGACAGTTTGCTACATTTGTTGAAGCAGGATGAGGATGGAGGCAACACATCATCAAGTGAGGATGAGATTACTTCCATGTGTCGCAAGAATTTGAAGATGATCCAGAATTTGGTTGTGCAAATGGTCCCTATCTTCGGTATGTACTCTGATAACTACTTTGTCAAACTACCAAGAAGAGAGGCTGGAGAATCAGGTTTGCAATGGGTTCAGAGGACTTTAGCCCGTGATAACTCTTGCTATAACATGTTTAGGGTTGAGAGACCTTTATTTAATAGGCTGCATAATACTTTGGTCGAGTCATATGGGTTGAAGTCAACACCAAAAATGTCATCTGTTGAGGCTCTTGCAATGTTTTTATGGATTGTTGGTGCACCACACTCAGTTAGACAGGCTGAGGACCGATTTGTTAGGTCTATGGAGACAATAAGTCGGACATTTGACAGCGTTTTGACTTGTATCCTTAGGTTAACACGAGGCATAATTAAACCAAGGGATCCTGAATTTTTAAAGGTGCACCCTAACTTAGAAAATCCAGATTTTTGGCCACACTTCAACAACTGTATAGGAGCCATAAATGGGACGCACGTAAAAGTTGTGGTGCCAAAGAGTAAGAGTATTCAATACTTGAACAGGCACAACGAAACCACACAGAATGTGCTTGCTGTTTGTGATTTCGACATGAAATTTACCTTTGTGCTGTCGGGAAGGCCTGGTTCAGTACACGATATGAGAGTGTTCAAAGATGTGATGACCACTCATGTTCACAAATTTTCACATCCACCACAAGGTAAACTACTGTAGCTGTCATACAAGTATTTCTGTCATTTTCACTTGTACCTCTACGTCTCATTGTGTACCTACCTATGTAGGGAACTACTATGTGGTTGATGTGGGGACCCAAACCGCCCGGGCTACCTTTCACCATATAGATGTACAGGGTACCATGTGGAGCAATGGCAAAACGGCCCCCCGCCACAAGGTATGAAAGAAACCTTTAATCATGCACATTCCCAAGTTAGGAATGTCATAGAGCGATCTTTTGGAGTTTTGAAGATGAAATGGAGGATGTTATTGGACATGCCAAAGTTTTCAGAACAAAAGCAAACTAGAATAATTGTTGCTTGCATGGTTCTTCATAATTTTATTCGAGAGAGCAGAATTGCGGATAGGGAATTTGCTATGTGTGACGCGGATGCAAATTATTTTCCAATGCCTACGTCCTCTCAGTCCGAATGGCTAGAAGATGAACCTCTTATTGAAGATAGCAACATGAATGGTTTCCGTGATGAGTTGGCACATGCTTTGTTTTATGGCTCGTAATGGTTTTCATAAAGGTACAATTCTGAGTTCTTGCAAGCACCTTTGCTAATGGTAATCTGATCAACATGGATCAAAGGCTAACTGATTGAATTTGCTGACTAGTTTTGCTTGGATCTGTTGTGCAGGGGCAAACCCCGGTGTTCCCGAGGATCTTAGGACACGAAGATGGAGGGTATGCGGTCACCTTCTTGCCACTGCCGTGTTCTGCTGTTACTATGTTGTTCTTGAGTTTTGTCATGCCTGTTCCACTATGTCCTATTAGCTGTCTCATAAAGAAGTCTAGTTTTAGCGCTTTGAGTGCTAGTTATAGTTAGTCAATCCGTTTCAAGTACTGATTTGTCAGTGGATTTAAGATTGATCGCTAAAGAGAGCAAGCGTGCTTATTTTACTGAACTAGTATAAAGCATGTGAGGCCACCTCATTCAGAGAACACAACGTCACTCATGACACAAGCACACACATAATTGGCCTTCTAGGATAATGCTTTTTCTGTTCTGTTCTGGATTAAGAAACTGTTCTTACAATGTTCATGCTTTCCAATTTTTCTTAGGCTGAAAAGAACAAGCACATTACTCATTTCCTGAAACATTTTGGTTGACTAATTTTGCATGAGCAGTGGATTCTCTTGAAGTGGGACCCTAATAGCATCTTAAATCTTAATGAATAATATTGTGCATAGCCTTATTTTTGGTCTCAGCACATTTCAAGAGGATGTGACCATGTCCGAGCTTGGAGAAGTTCCATTGGCTCAGTGAAGCAGAAGGGCAACAGGGCAGCAGAGCAGCCGATCAACAACCTTTTTTTTCTTGCTAATCATAGCTAGATTATCTTTTCATTGGTTTTGGTTACATGGCAAAGTCAATGGTTTTGGTGACATGGCAAAGTCATTGGTTTTGGCAATATTTTTGCAACACTGTTGGTTAATGCTAGAGATACAGGCATGTGTCATGCTCTGCACTTTTCAATTTTGCACGATTCAAAGATTCCAGTTGATCAAATTTGTTGCTCCGTTTTGTGGTTTATGGTCTATACTTGTAATTTTATTTTAAAATGATGTAAAGATGCTAGTGAAAACCTATCCATGGTGATGTATCAGACATTGTATCAGTCAAAACTGTCACATGTTTGTTTGTGATGCAGAAATTTACATCCTGTAAAGCATGTCCAAATATAAAATTACTTGGCCCTGCTTGGGAAACCTCCAAAAACCCCATTACTTGGCCCAGCTTGGGAAACCTCCAAAAGGCCCAGCTTTCAAACATGTCCAAGACCATGGGCCTAATTCGTAGTAACTGAACAGCACAACGTCACTAATTCGTAGTAACTGAACAGCACAACGTCACTAATTCGTAGTAACTGAACGACCACAACAAGGGCAACAGGGCAGACCAGATCCGACAGCAAGAGAGAGGTAAGATTGGAAAAGTGCTTTAGGAGCTAAATAGCCCTTGGATCCAAACACATCAAGGGCTATTTCATTGGAGGGCTATTTTCTTAGACTAAACTTTAGCTCTTAAAATAGCTCTTGGCTATTTCTCCAAACAGAACCGTTATATAAGAGCAGGGCAAGATCATTGGAGGTAGAACAACAAAGTTCATGCATGCCGGTGGATTTGGGCACAAGGGCATGAACCTGATCGAAGAGTTTGGACCCCCTGAACCCCGCAGTGTCGTGGTGACGGGTACGGTTCGTCATGTAACCATGCAACGGAACCACAGAATCACCATCCGGGAGAAGTAGGCGCAGCAACTTAGTAGTCCGTCGTGGAGGCGATCAATGATCTGCCTATGGAGGTTCCAGTTGTCAGGCTCACAAATTACAAAGAGATTTCCTGCAAGGGCAACAGGACCGAGACCTCTCGCACCACATGCAGAGTTGAAGCAATCTGCTATCTGAATCTGACTGCTACGAGCCTACGATAGCTCCACTTACCAGCTGGAGTGCTCTGCAGCGCTGCAATAGAGCGACTTCATAATTTCCACTCGTACCAGAGACAAGAAAGAAAACCGCACTGAAGTAACCACACAAGGATTCCTCACAACACGGGACTGCTGCTGTCGAAGAAATAGAATGTTAACCATGTGCAAAACAAAACCATAGGGCAAAATTCTAGAAGCCTCAACATCAGAATTTTTTGAAACAGATGGTTAAGTGGGGCTACTGATGCATTCCGTGAAAAACAAAGAATACAACAGAGGAGCATTGTTTTTGTTTCACTGATAAGTAAAAAGGAGAACATGTTTCTCTGATAAGTAAAAAGAATACTTCCTGTTGAAGAAATTTCTGGATCATTGTGCTAGATGATGTTGAACCACCTGATCCTTGCAGTACTTGGCAAACCTCGTCACGTTGCTTCTTTCCTCTCGGAACATTGCTGCCAGCTTCAGCAGAGAGTGCAGAGCTTCCCTCCATCCCAGCATTTTCATCTTTCCCTTGTCTTACTGCTAGAAAAGCCTCTCAATTCCTCTTCCCAAGGCTATGCTGGAGCTTATGCGCATTCTGGTGGCCACATAAAACATGGGCACTCTGGAACTTCTGACGGCAGTAGCTGCAAGAAAATATTGTTGGAAGCTTTGGAGGATATGACTGCTGGAGCGACAAGTTTGAGTTGAACTCAACCTTATCCATCTGCATATCCATGGACTCAGGTACGCCTAAAAATGATATGAACAAATGATCAGAAAGTGGTTCCTCCCCCTAGACTTATAAGGATATAGGCAAAAGCACTGGCTTGCAGTGAACATACCTTAACATATTTGCAGATACATGGCTAGGGATGATTTGCTTGTGCTTTTTTTTTGTGTGTCTTTCTAGTCTGGTCACTTTGTAGGAACTTTTGTATGTGCCTGGCGCCTCTGAACTGTTGCTTGATGTGCTCTGCATGATGCTTTGCTTGCCATATATGGAGATCACGCCCGAGTTAAACACAACGCACTAACCTGAAATTTACTGCAGGTCCTTGAAGACTTAATATGGCTGTCCTATAAGACAGCTTTGGGAGCTTACAAATTGCATGGTCCTGTTCACCAGTTATCTTGCTCTGATCAACCTAACTAAAGCAGGTTTGATGTAGAAGGCTGAATAACTTAATTATGCAACAGTGATGGTTGCCGGTAGACCATCCACTTCTGTGAATTAGTTGCTTGGCACCATCCACTTATCTCTTAAGAGTTTGATCGGACAATGGAACTTTTGCAAACTGGTTGCTTGGCTATCCAATAATCCGATAGGCTTACTGTAGCCAAGAGCACTGAACCCAAGACTGAAGTTCACATTTCCAAGTCTGATTAACCCACGACGCGATGCTAATGGAGTCATTTTGTTCGTTCTGTTAAGCTTACACCAAGCTCAAATGGTGAATTGCTGAGCCACATTTTATTCAACCTAAATACCAAACTATAGAACCAGCTGTTGAATGAAAGAAAAAAAAAGGATATACTAAGAAAGTCAACTACCAACAATGACATTACTACCCCAGGTATCTTCCTAGTCATCTCAGACCATCATAGGCTTGAACTGCCTACCTAGAAAAGCTTTGAGCAAAAGACATTTGGTTAAAAAATTTTGCTGTATGCAGTGGCACTGGAGGGCTGCTATGATAAAATTAAGACAACAAAGGTAGTGGCCCATTGAATTGGCTGCTATGATGAAGTTAAAATAACAGAAGGATTCATTGAATTGCCTCCAGAACTGTTCACATGAGACATCTCACTTGTCCAAACAATTGACTAATTGCAGATATTTCCGCTGATCTGATTCAGGAAGGAAACGAGTGAACATTTGTATAGAAGCATGTTGTGCTGGAAACTTCAACAATGAAGTTTAGATGTATGACAGTTAGGTTACTCCTGTTTTCTGGAACAGGGTACCTTGAGTAACATAACAATACTTCAAGTGTGTTAAAGCATGCTTCAGTTGCAAAGTAATGTTAGAAGTATCAACCGTATACAATTAAAGTAAAATGTACAACACAATTTAGAACTGGAACTTTTTTTAGATGTTGAACTGAAATGTTAGATACAAACAATGACGACCAGCTTCACTTTTTTTTTAGTTACCAGTTTTTTCTCATTAACTGTGCAATAACATCGATTAGATTTGTTATTCTTTTCTCAAAGCAGTAATATGGCAATAATTTATTCATACGGACCCAAACCTCAACTGCACTTGAGGATGTCTGTCATGTACCACCAAGAAAAACAAAATGTTGATGGTGGATCTGATAAATTCTACCACTGCTGCAGCAAAATCTCTTTGTCTAGAATAATTACTATTTTTAGAAGTGTGCTTCCCCTTATCAGACTAAGTGATATTCAATAACCAAACCTGGTGCTACTTCCCAAAGACCACAGTCAATTCTTTCATTAGGTATACTCTTCGATCTTCACATGGTGTGCTTATATTGAACATTTTTCATTTTGCTGATCATGTAAGTTTTATTGAGTCTTTATCTTTGTTACGCACGAATTCAAGCATGCCATCATCTTTCCAGGTACAGTTATTTAATTTAATTAATGCAAGCTGCAAATGCTTCAACTGGAAGATAACCCACATCTTCGGATGGCATATTACTGTTGGTAGCATCATAAGCACTTGCACACTATTGAAGTCTAGCACCGGTAACTGATTTGATGGTACTACAGTGCACTGTGTCAGCAACAAATTAGCAATAGGCTCCACACACTCACATGACATGGCAAATATATCATTAATAAAATTAGGAATTTTTCGCTAAAACAATAAATTATATTAGCACATTCGTCTACATCGCTAGCTCGTTTCAATCTAGGAGCATTCAAGAATACAACAACCTAATTGTTCCTGATTCTAGGCTTCAATCTGGGAGCTATGATGTTTTAATCTAGGGGCTATGATGTTTTTTACCAACACTGGTTGTTCAATTCCCAGACGAGTTTAACAAGCTGCACTTTGCGTTGCAAAATTTTAATTTACATTGCTTTCCATCCATTACATAATTCAAGTAAAATGGCAAGATCTTTTACACCGTGCTCAAACCAAGCACCACAGGTACATTTCATCGAAAAGGTAATGGCCACACATTTATCCAAGAACAGGAGCGCCTACCTCTCCCGCTGGCTCGACGCCAAACACGCCGTCCCTCCGTATCACAAACTCGCGCGCCCGCTCCGGCAGGTGCGGCGCGAACGCCACCTTCATCCGCCTCCTCGCGATCCCGCTGGCGCCGTCCACTTCCCGCGTCAGGAACAGCCGCGTGTTGACGCAGTTGGCCCACGCAATCCCGAGCGCGGGGCTGACCCGGCGCCCCGACGACCACGCCACGGTGTTCCCGGCGTTGCCCTCCACCACGTCCACGACCTGGTTGGTCACCACCACGACGCAGTGGTGCCTGTAGGCCAGCTCCTTGAGCTTCGCGGATATCTGGAAAAAGAGCGCGGACCGGCGCTTGAGGTCGGCGGGGGAGGCGTCGAAGTCGGAGCGGAAGAGGGTGGCGATGGAGTCGAGAAGGATGAGGCGGATGGGGAGGCGGTGCGGGGAGCGGCCGGGGTTGGTGAGCAGGCGCTGGGCGCGGGAGAGGAGGGAGAGGAGGTCGGTGGGGGAGTGCGCGGCGGCGACGAGGACGTGGTCGAGGATATCGGGGCGGGATTTGGGGGCGAGGCCGCGGAGGCGGTGAAGGGGGAAGGGGAGGTCGGAGTGGAGGAAGAGGGCAGAGGCGGAGAGCGGGGACTGGGGCGCGAGGAGGGCGAGCTGGAGGCACAGCTGGGTCTTGCCCGAGGCGGACTCTCCGGCGATCTCGGTGACGGAGGCGGCGGGGAGGCCGCCGGAGAGGAGGCGGTCGAGGAGGGGGCAGCCGAGGGAGAGCTTGGCGGCGCGGCACGAAGGGAGGAGGAGGAGCGGGTTCTCTGGGCGGGGCTCGCGCTGGCTGTAGGAGGACGAGGAGGAGGCAGCAGGGGGCCTAGGCGCTGGCGGCCGCATCGCCGGCGAGCTTCGCCGCCAAAGGGGATTGGGGTTTCGCTCGGAATCTGGTTTTGAAGTGTCGCGGGTACTTTCCCGCTGGGATGGGGAAATCTTTCTTTGGCACTTGGGCTGATATTTGTGGGATGGATAAAGGTTGGGGCGTTGGGCCTAGCCCAGTTGTCTTGGTTTTCAATAATCTCTCTCTCTCTCTCTCTCTCTCTCTCTCTCTCTCTCTCTCTCTCTCTTCAATTATATTTTCTAGACATCATCGAACTGTGCTACTAAAAATACAAAGGGAATAGGAAAAATAAAAAAACTACCAAGCATAACACTACTAAAAATGACTAGCAACTGAGTTCAGGCAAAGGGGTATTCCCAGTAACAAGTAAAGGCCCGGGCATAATTGTTCACAGTGAAGCAAAATTTTACATGGAGATAGAGAGCTATCGTGAACTCTAAAAATCCGCGCAAGTAACCCAATTATCAAACAACAAACCCGCCCAATTTAAAAGAAAGAAAATCATAAAAATCCACATACAAGATAATTCAAGGGTATTCAAATACCCTACAAGTCACTTCCTTGTGCTCTAACACGCGCAAGTGTATGTGTGTTTAGTTCCTCGGTTTTTTTTTATAATATTAGTTCCTCATGCTCCCTTTGATTAACGATATGTATTATGAGGATGTGCTAGAGATGCTCCATGCACGAATAATTGTACCAAAACTCCCGCGAGTAGGAGAATCATGTAAGATAGGCAATGCCACCCAAACTCAATTAAAATAAAATAAGGTCGATCTTGATTAAAAAAATCCTAGACATGCTAGAGCTATTCACAAAGAAAAAGTGTCTGATAACGTTGAAAACTAACCAAAATGCCAACCACGGAGAAACCGAACTGGAGAAGGAAGCGAACGAGCAAGGCAACACCATATCTCAATCTCAATCTCAATCTCAATCTCAATCTCAATCTGAGATGGCATCAATTTTCCGTGTTCCTTTCGGAGTTCGGATTGGTGGTTTGGAGGGGTCGGCAGAGTTGGTTGCTGGCGAAAGTCCGGGCGATGCATCACGCCTCTACATAAATCCGACTCCGAATTGGAGGCGCCTATATATAGAGAGGCTTTTGAGGAGACGCACCCGCGCCGCAGCATGTTTCATCTCTCGTTCTCCACACTCTCGGCTCGCCAAGGCTCAATCCAGCTCTGAGATCATGGCGGCGGCGGCGGCGGCCGCAGGCCTCGAGAGTCCGGCGCTCGTCGGCGGACCCGCCTGTCTCGCGGAGGCGCGCTTCCAGTTCGGGAGCATCGACGACTACGAGATGGTCGAGGGCACCTTCGGCGTCGTGGCCAAGGCGCGAGACCGCCGCACGGGCGAGACGGTGGCCGTCAAGTGGATCCACGGCGGCGAGGGCGACGGCGAGGACGGCGCGGCGCACCTCCGCGCGGCCGTCCTCCGCGAGGCCGGCTGCCTCGACGCGTGCCGCGGCCACCCTCCATCGTGGAGCTCAGGGGCGTCGCCGCCGACGAGGCGACGGGGGACCTGTTCCTCGTCATGGAGTTCGTCGGGCCCAGCCTCCAGCGCCGGCTCACCCGGCCCTTCTCCGAGGCCGAGGCGCGCGCGTGCATGAGGCAGCTCCTCGGCGCCGCGGAGCGGATGCACGGCGCCGGGACCATCCACCGGGACATCAAGCCCGACAACATCCTCGTCGGCGCCGGCGGCGCCCTGAAGGTCTGCGACTTCGGGTGCGCGTCGCCGACGAGGCCCCTCGGCAAGGCGTACCCGGAGCGGCGCACGGGCACGACGCAGTACAACGCGCCGGAGCAGCTGATGGGCATCCGCTGCTACGGGCCGGCCGTGGACATGTGGGCGCTGGGGTGCGTCATGGCCGAGCTCCTCATCGGCATGCCCCTGTTCATGGGGTGCACGGCGGAGGACATCCTCGTGCAGCTGCCGATGGGGCCGGAAGCCTTCGACGGCATGCTGTCGCTGGCCGGGCGCGAGGTCCTCGCCGGCCTGCTGAGCTACAACCCCTGCGAGAGGCTCACCGCGGCAGACGCGCTCCAGCACAGGTGGTTCGCCGAGGAGGACGCGGCGGAGCCCCCTGCCGCCGCAAAAGCAGAGTACCCTGGCTCATCGCCCTTGTCGTCAGCAGCACAGGAGTAGAGCAGCTCACAGTGGTGGCTGATTCACAAGGAGCGAGCTTCTGGTTCCTGTCAAATTTGATTCGTGTAGTTGTAGTTTTATTCTTTCGGAGTGTTTTCATTGCCAACAAGCAATGCATTGTACTCGTATTCCTTGGTTCCCCTGTAATTACAGCTCGAGTACTTTGCAGGAAGAAATTCATCGATGCTCCCTCGCCATCTTCAATGTCAAAGTTAATCTATTCTTGCAAATTGTTTTGCATAAAATTAGAGTACTGTTCAGCTCACATTAAAACACATTACGGACGCGGATGTTTACATCCACGCACACACGCTTGAAGCATTGTCTGATTTCAACGGTACGATGATACTCGGTGTCCGTTTTTATAGTTCACGGTTGAAAACCGAAATATCACGATAGTTAGGGTATGCCTGGATCCACCAGCTAATTGGTAGGTAGCTAATTTAATCAGGGTGGATGCAAACAGCACTAAGTAATGCGCAGCTAAAACCTTTCTAACAAGCTAGATATCTATTTGATTAGCTAGTCCAACTTAATTAATTTCAAGTAGCCAGCTAATAGATTTGCTAGGTGGATCCGAATAGGATCTTAATCGGAGGGTACCAATCATACTTTTTTCTAGTTTTTTATAACACACTGCACATGAAGAGTTCAAATTGATCATTGCGGTTAAGCGGTTTTCCACGCATCCAACTGGTCAAATAGAAGTGAGGATTGAGTTTTAGAAGAAGAGATAAGATTATTTGCCGAGGAATAAGATGACGTATATGTACCCTGACCCGACGAAACCTTTTTAGTGGTATCTTGACTACAAGCGGTCTGGAGACATTTCTGGTCGATTTTACTCTTCGCGGTGCAGAGACGAAGTACTAACTTTTATACTCCAAGCAATGCAGTATCTGAATCGTTAGCTAACTCAGATGCAGGCATGCAGCAAGCAAAAGGTGCGGCCACGGTGCGGATACTCGGTACCGGAAGGAACCACCGGCGCGGTCGCTTGAACATCGTCACGAGTCACGGACGGCGGCGACCTCACTATCGTGGCGAGACTAACCGGCGTCCGGCCAACCTAAACCGTGTCGTCAGAGAGGAAAAAGAAAAACCAAAGAAAGTGCACGGACAAACCGTTGGTGTTCGGGGGAAGAATCCAAGATGCCTCCCTCCATCCATCGCTCTAGTTCGTTTTAGGGTTTCCACATGATCCTATATATCGGGCTTATTTGTTGGACTTCTTTGACTGGTTTCCCTGTTTTTTTTTTCTCGGGTCCCATGGATCCCCGCGGGACAAATTCCTCCCCCGACCCCGCCCCGGCCTCGCCGCGGGGGAAACTCTCCCCAATCCCCGCTGATAACGGGGTGGGTCCCGCGGAGCTCCACTAATTCGAGAATTTTTGCCACCTTGACTCGCAACACGGGCTGAAAATACGTTTTCACATAGAACTATCTTGTGCGTCCAGTGAAGATCCAACGCTGCAGGGCATCGATTGATAGATAAACGAGATTTCAGTTGATTGACAAGAATGCCTTCTTTTCTTTCTAGTGTTTTATATAACACACTGCGCGTGAAGAGTTTAAATTGATCATTACGGTTTTCCACGCATTCAGCCGGTCAAATAGAAGCGACGATTGAGCTTTAGAAGAAGAGATAAGATGCGGCCGCCTTTTACCTGGCGAGGGCCTAAGATGCCATATATGTACCCTAACTAGAAGAAATCTTTTAGTGGTATCTTGAGTCTCTTGACTACAAGTGGTCTGGAGACATTCTGGTCGATCTTACTCTTCACGGTGCAGAAAAGCAACTTTTTATACTACATGCAATGCAGTCTCTGAATCGTTAGCTAACCCGAGTAGATAAATTCAGATGCAGGGCATGCGGCAAGCAAAATGTGCCAACATTCTTTTTTTTTCAGATAGGAAAAGGTGCCAACATTGGGTACCGGAAGGAAACACCGGCGCGGTCTCGCGAGTCAATATCAGGAGTCACGGACGACGACGGCGACCTCACTCGCGCGGCGAAACTAACCGAACCGGCCACCCAAAACCACCACTCCACCGCGCGCGCACGTTTCGTCCAAAGGAAAAACCAAAGAAAGTGCACGGACGAACCGTTGGTGCTCGGTGGAAGAATCAAAGATGCCTCCATCTCCGTCGCTCTCGATCGCGGTCTCGCCGTCGCCATTGACCAGCGGACCCAGCCGGTCCCGCTCGCCTCGCCTGGCCAGTGCGCTGCGCGCTACGCTGCCACGAGCAAGAGCCTTGGCCGCCAAGCCGGCCCGCGCGGCCGCAGCCAGGTGCAAGCGCCCCCCAGGCCACAGCTTCGCCGCGCCTTCTCTTCCCCCTCTCCCCCGTCACATCACTACGCTACGCACGCGCACGCCGCGTCGACCTCTCTGCCCCCGTCGCCACGGCATCACACTCGAACGCTTCGGGCTCCCACCGCCTGCCTGGGATATATAGGTGCGTGCGAGCTCGCGAAGCTCGAGAGCGCTCGCTTGATCCATCGACAAGCACCCACGCTTGCCAGCCGTGCCAATCGGGGGTTCAGTTCGGTCGAGCAGCATGACGCAAGACTCCGACCAAGGCGCCGCCGGCGCCGCGCGCTCGTCGCGGCCGAGCGGCGGCGCCGCCGCCGCCGATGACGCCCCCGCGCCGCCCGTGTCGGCCGCGGCGGGCGCCATGACGCTCGGCAGCATCTTCACCGTGGCGGGGATCCTCCTGCTCTTCGTCGTCTTCGCCTTCGTCCTCGTCTCGCTCCAGTACTGCTTCAACGCCTGGGACAGAGGGGGGCGCCAGGAAGACGCGCCGAGCGCGCGGCGGCGGCGGCGCCGTGGCGGTAGTGGTCGTGGGATCCGGACCAGGACCAGGGGCGTCGACCCGGAGCTGCTGCGCTCGCTGCCCGTCACGGTGTACCGCGCGGCGGCGCTGGGTTCCAAGGAGGCGGGGGAGGGCGCGGTGGAGTGCGCCGTGTGCCTCGCGGAGCTCGAGGACGGCGAGGCGGCGCGGTTCCTGCCCCGCTGCGGCCACGGCTTCCACGCCGAGTGCGTCGACGCGTGGCTCGCGTCCCACACCACCTGCCCGCTCTGCCGCCTCACCGTCGCCAAGCCCGACGCGCCGCCGCGCCCGGCGCTTCTCCCTCCGGTGCCGCCGGAGCCCGCGAGCTACGCCGCGAACCTGCCGGCCAGCGTGCTCCTCGGGGTGTCCGACCGGGGCACGCTCAACGCCGTGACCGTGACCGCCGACGGGGACACGGGCGCTTCCACCGGCGCCACGGGCGTCCTGGCGATCGAGATCCCGGAGCCGGCCGTGCCGGCGCCGCCCCCGCGCGACGCCGCCAAGTCGCAGGACTCGGCGAGGCTGAGATCGTCGTTCAGGAGGCTGTGGAGCTTCGGAAGGCAAGGGGCGGGGGCGAGCTCTTCCTGCTCCTGCGCCGGTGCCGGCGAAGGAGCCGACCTGGAGCAGGGCACCAGCACTACCACCGACCGGCCGGAGAGCAACACCAATTTTCTGAGCTCTCTGCAATAGCCAGATGTACATACAGTCAATATACCATTTCTTTTTTTATTCAATATACCATTTCTTTTAGTTTTAGAATAGAGTATGTACATTCTTTTTGTTTATCCTTAGATTTTACGCTTCCATCTGATGTAATTGTCCATCGTTCTCCGTCGATCCGTCAATGAGCAACCAAAAGGCAAAAGAAAATGCCTACTTGTGTTGTTCTTTTTTTTTTTTAAAAAAAAAGCAGTCAGCATTTGTGAACTCAATAAGTTACATTCTGCTGCATCCATGGGTTCTAATTTTTTGCCGAGTAAAATGCACCGCCGGTCCTCGAACTTGGCTCGGGATGTCATCCTGATCCCCAAATTTTCAAAATACACATTTAAGTACTCAAACTTGCTAATCGTATCGTGTGAAGTCCAAATCAATATTTTTAAATTACAAAATAAAAGTGTTCAACTTATGTGGATCCAAATTTTATTTTTTAAATTTTCTGCTCAACCCTTATATTTTCTAATTGTTTCCAAAATTTTGTTTTAAAACGTTATGCCGAATATTTTCTTTTCCAATATTTCCTCCAAACTTGCCCTTTATTTTTTATTTTTTTACAAATTTGATCATATAAGTTTCTTATTTTATAATTTTTTATATAGATCTTTTATATTTGAATATACTTGTACATTGTGCGTATATATTTTTTTTATTTCTTTTATTTGAACAAATTTTATAACTTTTGATTTAGCTTAAACAACTATGATTTAGATCTTCTGTAATATGATTAGCAAGTTTAAGAATCTGAAGGTGCATTTTGAATATTTGAGGACCGGGATATATGATTAGCAAGTTTAAGAATCTGAATGTGCATTTTGAAAGTTTGAGGACCGGGATGACACTCTGAGCCAAGTTCAAGGACCGGCGATTGCGATTGCGTCATCGAGAATCATATGCCTTTTTGATTTTTAAATTAAACTTAGGAAGATCTTAGATAAAAGATATAATTCAAGATTTAGCACATACTTATTCAACTCTGGCATCTCATAATAATTTGGGATAGTTTGTGAGACGTGTTTAACTTGTCTATTTACTTCGCCGGAGATTCTATAACCGGCAACTCATTGTCGGCTGCGACCTCAACACCGTCAAATCTTTCTTGCCAAGTCTTTGCTTGGTACGCAACCGTGTCGTCCTCGGTCCGTCCATGTCAACAAGCAGCCAGGGGATTGGAAGTCAAGCCGTGACATGAGCTTTGACGCATCTCATGATCCTCGTGCATGTTAAGCTTTTCTGGCCCATGTCGCTGTCAATTTTAAGTTTAATAAACCAGCCGATCAAGGCAAAAATCACAGTTCGATTTGTCGTGTTAGCTTTCAACCGGTCAAATGGAAAATGGCCGTTTACTCATGGCAGAAAAGGAGAGAACAATCATTTCGGGTGCCATCTTTTGCAAGAGGAATAAGGTGTTTTGCAAGAGGAATATGGTGCCATGTTGACCGCTGGTGTTAAAGCATTTAGATTTTTGCGATGGAGGGGAGTCGTTATCAACAAGTAGGGCATTTAGATTTTTGCGATTGAGGGGAGTCGTTATGAAAACAAAAATGGTAATTTCCAATTTTTGAGAATCGTTTTCGAGATTTTATCGACTTTTAAGGCTAAATGAAAACAAAAATAATTATAAAAAAACAAAAGCAAAAATGGTAAAATAATATGAAAGTGAAAACGAAAATGATTTGAGCATCCTCAAAACGGTTTTCGAGAACTATCTTATTTTCGAGGTATTCATACTGATACAAATACCGTATTCACTTACAATGCCAGCACCCCTGCTATCTATATTTTTAGAATGTCATATCTATACTTTGATAACTTATTTGTCCTAATCCTAAATCACAACCTAGCGATCTGAATTTATAGGACTATGAATAGTTTCTTGGATGGTAGGATTAATGTATCATTTTTCAAAAATCGTTTCGATAGGTTTCGATAATTATCGATGTATTCTTGATTACATATTTTCGTTTCCGAAATTATCGTAATACCGATGCCGTTTTCGTTTCCGATAATATTATATCGTTTTTATTTTTGATAAAAAATATGAAAGTGAAAGTAATGGAGCCCAACCGTTTTCATCACTAGACAACAAGTTCGCTCTTTCTTCTTTTTTTTTGCGAGGGTCAATTACTCAATTTCGTTCTTTCATTTGAGTAGAAAATAGAGATTAGTTTGGAACAATAGAAGCTAATTTGCTCCAAACATGTTATTAATCAAAATAAAGACGTGGATGGTATCTTTGAATTAATGTGATGAAACTACAACTATCATGTTATTCATTTGAGTAGAAAATAGAGACTAGGATCTTCTCCACAAAATTAAAACCATATGTCGCCCCAAATCAATCAAAAACCGGTGCATTGCAACTACCAGACGCCAGCAGCTGACACCGAGAGGCGCGCGCGACCGTGGAATCTCACGGTCTCGTCGCCACCGCTGACCGGCCGGCCGGCCTAAAGCCTGGCCCAGGCGCGCAAAGCACCAGCAAAGAGTTTCAAGCCTAGCCGCAGCCGCCTTCTCGGCGCCTTCTTCCTCGTCCGCGCACGCGCCCCGTCGCATCAACGCCAATGTCCCAACCATCACGGCAATGCTCGGACACTTCGTGCGCCCCCCGGCTTCTTGTGTTTGTATATCTGCGCGAGCTCCCAACTGCTCGGCATACACTTGCGCTTCGCCGCGCACCACGCACCGAAGTGGTCCGAGCATGACGCACCAAGGCGCCAGCGACGATAGCATGGACTCGCCATGGCAGAGCGGCGCCGCCGCCGCCGGCCCTCCCACGGCGCCCGTGGCGGCGGCCGCTGGGTCCGTCATGACGGCCGGCAGCATCGCCACCGTGGCCGGCACTATCCTGATCTTCGTGGTCATCGCCGCCGGGCTCGTCACCCTCCAGTACTTCTTCGACGCGTGGGACACCGACAGGCATGGCACCCGGGCGTCGCGGCGCCGTGGTGGAGGGGCGGCGGGCGGCGGCGGTGGGATCCGGGCCGCCCGGGGCGTCGATCCGGACGTGCTGCGCTCCCTGCCGGTCACGGTGTACCGCAAGGCGGCGCCGGTTTCGAAGGAGGAGGACGCGGCGGAGTGCGCAGTGTGCCTCGCGGAGCTCGAGGACGGCGAGGAGGCCCGGTTCCTGCACCGCTGCGGCCACGGCTTCCACGCCGCGTGCGTCGACACGTGGCTGGCGTCCCACACCACCTGCCCGCTCTGCCGGCTCACCGTCACCAAGCCCGACGCGTCTCCCGCACCTGCCTTGGCTCTCCGTCCGGTGCAGCCAGAGCCGGCCAACTACGCCGCGAACCTGCCGGCCAGCGTGCTTCTCGGGGTGTCCGACCAGGGCGCGGTCACCGCGGTGACCGTGGCCTCCGACGGGGACACGAGCGCTTCGACGGGCACCACGGCCGTGCTGGTGATCGAGATCCCGGAGTCGTTGGCCGTGCCGGCGCCGACCCCGCGCGACGCGGCCAAGACGCCGGCCGGCTCGGCGAGGCCGAGGTCGTTTCGGAGGCTGTGGAGCTTCGGAAGGCAAGGGGTTGGGGCGAGTTCCTCTTGCTCCTGCGGCGGCGCCGGCGAAGGAGACGACGTGGAGCAGGGCGGTGCAACCCAGGGATCTGCCGTATAGCGACGGAACCGGACTTGCGGCGGGCCGACCGCCAACGGTCGACGGACACGGATCGGAGATCAATTCCATTTTTCGATCTCTGTGCATAGACTTCGTTTGTACAGTCTCAGTCTGTAGCATGTGCAGGTTCTTTTATACTCCCTCGATCCAGGCGGAGGTAGTGAGGTGGAATGGCACGTACCTTGACCGGAAGATGGGTTTGGACAGAGACCGATCTAAATCCATCCTCCCGATGACCAGTATTGTAGCGGTGCCCAGAGCCGTCAGCGAACGCATCCGGAGCAGGTAGGTGCTCCATCGCTGACTTGCGGTTGGGGATGAGGCCGGGGTTGACGAAGGCGGGGTCGCGGACGGATCGATCCCAATGGCGAGACAACTTGCCCACTTCGATCTTGATGTCCTCCACGAAAATCTCGATCCGCGGCTTCCACTCGTCGAATACCACCGCCATCGACTCCAATCGACCTTGTCGTGGCGCTTCTCGAGATCGAGCAGACGCTGCTCCCACTTGAGGTCGCTGTCGGAGAAGCCCTTGTGGAGTTCGTTGAGGATGAGCTTGGTATTGGGATCCATGGTGCCCGCACGTTTCTGGAGATGGGTATAGTAGTGATGATGCGGAGGGGAATCCAGGGCCTAGTCTCTAATACCAGGTGTTAGCTGGAAGGGGAATTGGGGATATGGTAGCAAGGAATTGGGGATTGGAGCAAGAGTTCTTGAGGAGGACAGAATTAGTTTTTGGTTTAATTCATACATGTCTCTTCTCTCCTCGCTCATATCTCTTGTACAAGTTCACGAGCACACAACTTATGCACGCAGCTCATACGCTTCCAGCGGCCGCCGTGACGGGCTTCACCCATTCTAGGCCTTGCAGGCGCACATTGGGCCTCCTGGGTCTTGCGGTGCGTCGCGGCCCATCCATCCCATGCGTAGACTTGTCAACGCTAGTAGCTGACAGGGGGCCTGCAGGCGCCGGGAACGTCCTCGTCTTCGGCGCGCCGGGGTCATTCTTCGGCTGGCTCTTCCCGGCGGGGAGCCTCCACCTGGCCTGCTCCTCCTAAGGCCTCCACTGGCTCTCCTAGGTTCCCCTTGGAGCTGGCCTCCGGCGAGCTGGTGAATCGAGGCAGCATCTCGGCCGGCCGGACGAGCTCCGCCGCGGCGATCGGCACGTACGCGCGGCAGTTCCACCGGGACCTCACGCTGTTCCTCGAGTCGCTGGCGGCTAGGTGCTGGTCGCCCTCAAGGGGTGGTCGGCCAGGGACCCCCGCAGCGCGGGCTGCGCTATGCACGACCACCCCAACAACATCCTCAACGACATGGCCGCGAGGGTGATCGCTACCTCCATGCTCGACATCTTGTAATTGAGCGAGCAAGAAACGAGTAGCTAGAGAGAGTCCATCGAGACTGATTGGTCGCTGACCTTGGCACGCACGCAGGGGCTCCTAGACTCGGCGAAGCTAGACTCGTACAACATCCCAGCGTACGAGCCATGCGCGGAGGAGGTGCGGGAGATCGTGGACGCGGAGGGCTCGTTCGAGATCGTCGGGATGGAGTCCTACGAGACGGCGGCGGCCGCGCCGCCGCCGTGCGACGTGCCGTGGTTCGCTAGGGCAATCCGTGCCGTGCACGAGCCACTGCTGGTGCGCCACTTCGGCGGCGGCATCGACATGGGCGAGTTCGTGAGGACGGCGGAGGCGTACTTCGTCCGGTTGATCAGCGATGCGAGCTAAAGGGGAGCCCTCGTGCACGTCCTGTCGCTCAGGAGGAAATGCAAGTGCTGAGCTTGGGCCGGTCGTTTCAGAACAACACATTTTCTCTTTGCGCTGTAGCTTTCACAAAGTTATTAATAATAAGCACATTTTCTCTTTGTTTCAACAGAAATGATGAGGAGGGAGGATGAAGACGCACAAGAAACGTCCAATCGCGATCTAAGGGTGCAGATTCATCGCCTGAAATCAAACTTGTGTTCAGGCACCTAATAGATAGCATCGTCCATTCTCCGTTGTTACAACATGAACCAAACACGTACTAAGAAATCACGGCGCGCTTAAGATATAGATGTGGCAAACCTTATTTTCTAAAATATAATAAATGCTCGAGAACATCTTATACCCGGTGGCGAATCCAGCCAGAAAATGAAGAGGGGCTTCCTTCTCTTCTTCTTCCTCCCCTTCTTCTTTATTCTTTCTTCCCAAAATAGAGGGGGGCTTACGGGGTATCCATTGATCTTGGGGAGGTGTGGCTTGAGCCCCCTAGCCCCATTTAGATCCGCTCCTGCTTATACCTGTGTTGACACCAAAATTTATATTATGTGAAGCAAATTCAGTGGGAAAGATAAACCTATCAAAAAAGACTATTCCAATCAAATTTAACAGTTCCACCACAATCATCACAACCATGACCACTGTGAGTTGCTCCCCATGGTCGTCAACGCTGCTCGTAGAGAGGATAAATAGAGAGCTAAGCAAAACCTACACAAATCTCAATCGCATAATGACTTTTTGCAAACCGCAAACACAAGAATAATCGACTCTGACATGCAACACGAGGGCTTACGTGCACGACGGTGGCCTCCCTGAGGTACACGACGAGGAGGAGGTAATCACTTGCTTGAAGAGCAAAGCTGGTGGAGAGAACTCCCCAACCCCCCCCCCCCCCCCCCCCCCCCCCCCGCCTTCCCTAGCGACTCGCGGGCGATTCCACTCACCACCGCCCCTTCCAGGCCTAGGCCGATGCCGCAGGCCGGCAGGCCAGGCAGCGGCGGCGGCCCGTGGCTAAGCCGAAATCGGCGCAGCTCGCTTCCTCCTTCTCTCCCCTTCCCTTCTACTCTCAGCTCTAAACTTAGGCCGTCTTTCTCAGCTCCGTCTTGGTCGCTGCTGGTCATTAGAGGCACGCCCGGATCTTCTCGCGGAGGCACCCCTTTCTTGGTTGGGGGGCTTAGCCACCGGGGGCCGCCCTTACCAGCGTGTATCGGTTTCGGGTGCACCCCTCGCACCCGCCCGCCGCCCGCCCCCGCTTCTTGCCTCTTGGGTACTCTTGCCCGGTCGCCGGCTGCCGAGGCACCCGCCCTGGGCACGGGGTCGCTGTGTCTGGCCTGTCGCCGTCCCTGGTGGCTGCGGCTTCCCGTCCTGCACTGGGCTTGCGGCCTCCAGCCTCCTCTCTGGCGCTTTCGGGGGCCTACCGCCGCAGCCATGGTCGCTGTTGTTATTGCTGGTCGTGGGATGGGTTCAACTGTCGTTGCTTTGCTACTACCCTGCTCTGCTTCAGCTTGTTAGATCTGTTGATCCGACAACATTGTCCAGCATGGAGAGGGGTCTTTGGGTCCATGGTGAAAGCCTTGCACGACTTCGGTTGGTGCTAACAATGGCGACACCTTCGGGTGTCGTTGTCCTCGCTGGAGGCATTGTTCGACTCTGATTCCATTCTTCGGGTGAAAACCTGGTCTGTTTGTCAGGTAGGCGGAGATGGCGCTTTGCATAATGTCCTTCCAGGTGGCATTGTCTTGAAGTTTTATCCGTGCTGCTGATGCTCTTGGTGCCATTCTTGGTGTTTTGGCATTTCACTTTTCTTCTAGCAGGGTAGTTGCTGCTGGCTTAGGGCTAGTTTAGGCTAGCCGTTGTGTGGTGGAGGTGGTGTTTACCTTTTTTTGGGTGTGTTTAGAGCTGAGATGGTCGCTTTCTCCTGTGTTGGTAGCTTGAGTTGCCACTATCTACATGGTATTGTTGTAACTCTGCACTTCAGAGATTCTCTCGATGTTGCGTCGCAAAATTCTTTTCTTCTTAATGAAATACATGCTTAGATACATTCGCTGAAAACTTGGCAGGGAGGTTTCACATGGCGTGGGAGTTGAAGAAGCCAACGTTTCTGGCCTGAGCTCTAGCTCCATACCGTTGCAGTAGATATTTGGAGATATTATTGCAGTGCCATGTCGCTAGTGTTGCAAGTGTCCACTTTATTTTGCGTTAGTCCTTTTCTAATGTTGCATGAGGCATTCTTGCATGTTTCAATAACTAATTTGCAAGGTTATAGTTCTTAGAGAATTCGGATATGCGTGAGGCATCTTCATTTGATGTTGTGGGAATTTTTTCTTCTCGTAATCGTATGAGATCAAGACGTTAATGAGCTACTCTTTGCAACATAAATTTTTGGACGTCGCAAAAGGTAAAAAAAATTTCGCGTTGCGGTCTCTGTTTCTTCACGTCGCAACAGCAGATTGTCCAAAGGAAAAATCCCGCACCGTAGCAGCGCCGTTGACGATTCACTTAAGATGAGCGGCGTCTGGAATAATCAAACTTTCCGGACTCGAACTTGGGCGGTTGGGGAGCTCGACGATGTACCAACCCGAGCAGGTAGTCGAATCCTCCCGCCATCCTCGGCCGCTTCGGCCGGCGTGGCCGCGCGGTGGTCGTCGCCCCCATCGCTTGACTAGTCGGTCGCCTTTGGCTTCCGGTCGCTTGCTTCTTCCGCACGGCCTGCCTCCGCTGGCTAGCTAGCGGACCAGGATTGGACGCGTGGCCGGACGAACTCGCCGCTGTGGAGGTCTGCGAGGAGGAACCCGATGCTGGCGTCACTGCTGCCGTCCCGTCCGTGCCGGGCCTACCGCCACCTGTGTGCCCGCGTGGAGTCCGGGATGAGTCACCCACCCGCCGTTGGAGAGGGGGCGCGTGTGCCCCCGTGGCGGCGATGCTGCCGGCCCGGTCAACTTCGGTTCAATCACTACGATGACGCACGTGGGCTCGGGGCGGTTGTAGTTGTAGAGCACAGCACATTCCTTCTTCTATAAGTACAGGGCGCATGCCCACACAGCTACACAGGGAGAGCAAACAAAGAAAGAAGGAAACATGACGGAGGCCCATGGCATCGTCATCGTCGGCGGCGGCATCTGCGGCCTCGCCACCGCTCTCGCTCTCCACCGGTGAGCTCGCTTGCTCGTTTTGTTAGTTTTCCATCTTACTGCGGCTAGCGTAGCATTGTTCCACTGCATCCTCCTCTTATTTGTTTGTCTATGATCTCTTGGAGCATGTAAGAAGTAAGATGATGCAATAATTTGCATTGGAAAAGACTTCTGTTTCTGGAGGGCCGGATGATGGCGCAGTGGAAAAGTCTTCTGTCATTAACCTGCTGCTGACTTGCACCGCATCCAGGAAAGGGATCGCTAGCCTTGTGCTGGAGAAGTCCGAGGTCTTGCGAGCAGAGGGCGCGGGCATCGGTGTTCAGGCCAACGGGTGGCGAGCTCTGGAGCAGCTTGGTCTCATCACCTCGTATGTTCCTAGCCTTACCACTAATTTGAACTACGTCACCTACTAGTATGTATAACACGCAGGTGGAAAATCATTTCAGGTATCATGACGTGTGGCTGCAGGGAGACAAGAGTACCCGGGATCGGTATCCAGTCAGGTTAGCATGCAATTCTTCTGCTTTAAAATATGGTTTAGGCAAAGATACAAGAAAATTAATTTAATGTTGTATATGTTTCTATAATGTTTAAATAAATTTGGTCGCAATTAAAATCTAACTTAGGACAAAACTAAAGAGTCGTAAGAGAGTAAACTGACCCAGACAAACAACATACCATAATAACCAATCAATAATCTTGTTGGTTCGGCCAGGACGGAGCTCCGGTGCTTGAACAGAAAGGACCTGGTCGAGGCGCTGGCCAAGGACCTCCCTGCCGGGGCGATCCGATTCGGCTGCCGCATCGCCGCCGTCCACGAGGATCCCGGCGGCCATGGCGCCGCCGTCCTTACAATGGCCGACGGCGCTACCATCAAGGCCAAGGTAACGCGGCAGCAAACCTGCAACCACACGCATCGAGCTGCCATCATCAGGCGACTCGTTTTCACCCTCCGTCTGAAAAAAAACTCTCGTCAAAAATACAATGCAGGTCCTGATCGGGTGCGACGGCGGCACGAACTCGGTGGTGGCCAGGTACCTCGGGCTGCCGCCGGTGAGGACGATCCCTCGCCCGGTGCTGCGCGGGTTCACGAGCTACCCGCACGGGCACCCCTTCAAGAACGACTTCCTCCGCCTGAGGGTCGGGGATTTCTTCATCGGGCGGCTGACGATCACTGACAACCTGGTCCATTTCTTCGTCACCATGCCCACACCTTCCCCAGGTACGAGAACTGAACAGCAAGCAGCCACTCTCGATCTGGAATTCAGCAACCGACCTTTGACCTGATCACCTGACGTGCAGATGCAGGGCTCGCCGGCGCGGACTTGAGGGACGTGAGGGATCTGGTGCTGAAGGAACTGGAGGAACACCGGTGCCCGGCCGAGATCACGGAGGTGGTCCGGGGGTCGGACCCCGGAGTCCCTCAACCTGGTGACCAAGTTCTGGTACCGGCCGCCGTGGGAGGTCGCGCTCGGCGGCTTCCGGAAGGGCGCCGTGACGGTCGCCGGCGACGCGATGCACGCCATGGGCCCGTTCATCGGCCAGGGCGGCTCGGCGGGGCTGGAGGACGCCGTCGTGCTCGCCCGGACGCTGGCGCGGGCCGCTGGCGGCGCGGGGGAAGGGGAAGACGGGGAGGCTGCGGTCGGCGGGGCGATCGGGGCGTACATCAGGGAGAGGAGGCTGCGGCTGGCGTTGCTGTCTCTGGAGTCGTACATCATGGGGGTCTTGCTGGTGCGCTCGCCGTCGCCGGCCCGTGAAGTTCGCCTGCGTGGCCGTGCTGGTTCTCTTAGGCAGCAAGTCGCTCAGGCATGCCAACTTTGACTGCGGTCGCCTCTAGGCTAGCTAGGCTCTAGCTAGCGCTTCCTTGTGGATCGTGGCGCCTAGTCAGCTGAGCTGTCATGTGGATAATTGGATTTACATATGTTTGATTCCGAAAGATGCGAGCAGTGGATTCCAATAACGGGGTTGCTAGTGCCTAGACGTCTGTCCAATGGATCGGACGCTCCGTTATAATATTAAAATAAAATATCTGAAATATAGAAAATATAAAATTGCAACATTGAAAAAATACGAAAAAAATAGTTGAATGTAAACATCGTATTCTGGAAAAAACTTCCCGCCTCAACATCGAACGCATGTTTCATGCAACATTTCCGAAACATCCAATAATATCTACTACAACACCATGAGGCACCTATTACATCCCAAAATCTCTACTGCAACATCATGATATACCTATTGCAACATCACCACCCGGTGCTTCCTCTGCCAAACCTTCGCTCCTCCTCTGCAATCTCTCAGAGCTGCCCGCCATGGCTGCCGCCCAGAGCTCCTCCGGCGGTCTACGCGGCTCGCCCCTAGCGGGCGAGCGGCAACCGGGTCCGCCTGCTGCCCGCCGCCCGGAGCTCCTTCGGTGGCCGGCGCGGGGGAAGCCGCGGGGGAGCGGCGGCCGGCATGGCTCACCCTTGCCGGGGGGGGGGGGGGGGGGGGGAGCGCGGCCGACGAGGGGCCACGCCACGGCGCTCGAGCCCGCACGGCGGCCGGCGCGGCTCGCCCCTGCGCGGGGGAGCGGCGGCCGGAGCAGCTCCTCCCAACGCTCCAGCCTGCACGGGAGAGAGAGAGGGAGAAAGATATAGAGAGATTGCGCATCGAGGGTCAGTTTGGACGGTGGTTAGAGCGTCTAACGGATCGGACGCACTATCCCTAGTATTACCGTTCCAATAATGATCATATCTTGAGTTCAATTTCCTTCACTCTCATAACTTTTTTAAAATACCGAACGGACATAGATGCCCTTAAAATCCAGTTGGTCGTATCATGGTAGAGTGCCGGTCGGACTGACTAGAGCTCAGACGCTGGATCTCGCACCGTGATTTTCGGGTGGTCGAAGATTAATCAACCTTCTAACATTTATATTGTCCTAAAATATTTTAAGATAATAAAGAGAAAAATCAGGATTTTTCTTGACAGCAAAGAAAACAAAAATCAGGATTCGTGATGGATGTGCAGAAACTAGCCCACAAATGTTTTCTCTCCTTTTTTCTCAAAGATCGACGTCATTTCGCTCAAAGATCCACATCCCAAGCTAAAAAGTATGCTGCCAGCCAAACCCTCCTTTTTACAACAAACTGCAAAAACCGAGAACCCTACGCAGGCCTGTTCTTTCCGTATTCCCTGGTCAATCATGGGCTTCAGGCCTGGAAGTCTTTTGGGCCAACTTGGGCTTGGGCTAGCGTGCTCCGTGTTCACCTTGTGTGCGCGCGCTTTTTGCTGCTGCGGGGGGAAAGTGGCGCGAACGGACGCCCCCATCTTGGCGCGAACGTCCCCGCGTGCCGCCCCCACGTGGCCCTCGCACATGCCTTCGCGCCATCTCCCGTTCCCGCCAAGTCTTGGCGCCATCACCCGGTAACCCGCGTGACCATATATGCATCTCGCCCGGTACCCCGTTTAACCGCAGGTAATCCCAACCCCATCCAAACCCTCCCACCCGCCGCCGCAATCCTCCCCTCCCCGAGATGGAGATGGACGCCGGCACTCCGTCCAAGAAGGCCAAGACATCAGCGGCTGCCGGCGCCACGCCGCAGAAGCCGTGGAAGGCCGCTCCGGGCGACCAGATCCTGACGCCGGAGAAGCTGGCGCCGAGGGTCACGGTGGCGGCGGCGGCCGAGCAGATCTGGACGCCGGAGAAGCCCGAGGAGATGCCGAGGGCACGCAGCCGCAGCGTGGCGTTCTCCGTGAAGGAGGTGCGCCGGGCTGCGCTCGGGCTGCGGAGGCAGGAGAAGGGAACGCCGGCGGCGGCCGAGGAGGCGGACGAGCTCGAGTCCCTCGAGCGGGAGCTCGGTGTTGGCGCCGGGGCCAGCCAGAGCCCCGTCAAGCGCAAGGCCGAAGTCAAGCTGCCGGAAAGGTACAGATCTGTAATTTTTATGTATTTCGGATCCAGTTTCATCCTTCTATACTCCCACAATCGAAACCTCTAAGATAGCTCTAGAATTCCTAGTGAGATTTCGCTTGTGGTGATATTAATCTCATTTTTGTGTTATTTGTGTCCTGCTGTGCTCAGTTATGAGATGCTTTGTGAGTTCTTCAACTGCCTGGAGAGCTCCACTCGGCTGCTCCGTATGAAGGGATCCAAGGCGTCTTTCCCCAATATCTGCGCTAGCATCCAGCATCTGTCTGAACGGTAAAAATCTCGTCTCACCAATAGTCATTGAATTACTGCTGCAATGGATTATGACAATTCAATATCTTATTTTCGTAATGCTGTCTGCAGGAGATTTACCTACAGCCATCTTGCGCAGCTCAAGTACGTAATGCCCGAGGCAATTGTCATCAATAAGATCCTTTTGCGTGATGACACAACATGCTGTATGAAGCCAGATCTTCAGGTGAACCTCGTGGTTGGTGCGGTTGAGAGCGTCAAGAAGCAAAAGGGGGAAACTGCGTACTCAGCATTGAGAAGGATCTTCAGGCAGAGGCTAGTGGATTTCTTCAGGGACCATCCTGAGGTATGGAGATCTTATATATTTCACAGTTGATTACTGCTTATCAAAAGCAAAAACTTATTTTTTTCAAATCAAAATAGACCAGTCGCTTTATAAATAGTGTTAGATTGGACCTGAAATGATGATGGTAATCAAGTAGTCATATACTTAGTACTCGGAGGAAGGCTAGAATCATGGTTCATCTGTTATTAATTTCAGGGAGATGACATTCCAGAGCATGAATTGCCACATCCATTTAATCGAACAAGATTGAGCATGCCCCAGGCTGCCCCAAGAGTTGTTCCTGAACCGGCATCCCCAATTGACGCTTCTGATGTCAATGGACAACAGGCTACTATGATGTCACACATGTCACAGTCATTCAAGAGAAGGTTTTCGCAGAGGTCTCCAATCAGTTCTGCAACAGCTAGCGCAACCAGTCAATTGGTGAAGGTTGAGTCTACTGTTCTATCATCATTGAGCAGGAATTCCCTATCCAGTAGCTATGTTTCTGCTTCTAAAGAAGCTCAGCCAGAGGTGGATGACAAGGTTGTTGTATCCATGTCTGGAGTTTCAGAGGGCACACCTGCTAAATATGCCTCTACACCAGTGAGGTTAATGGCGTCCACACCAGACCTTAAGACACCAAAGAGACCAATCTCTGATGCAGGTTACGGCACACCACCTCTAAAAATGTCAAAGAGATCAGCTCGTGCTAAGTTGTTTACCACTCCAACAAAGGTTGATAGTATGGATGGAGAGAACCAAAACACTATTTCTGCTGTTGATAGTGATGATGAATTACTCAGTTTTCTTCCGCAATCCCTCCTTCAGTCGGTAAGTCCTTGGCAATGACAGCATCAATTAGCTCAGTTGTTAATTTGCTCGATTGTGAACAAAGAATGATATAATAATGCTATATTTGTTCCTTTCAGGTAAAGCAGAAGGAACAGAGGGCTATGGAGGAGAAGGAAACTGGTTTTTCTGATAAGGTTAAAAGGCAGAAGTTGATTGCTTCCCTGCCAAGTGTCTTTGATGTTGTATTCCTTATCTACCAGTCAAGACAGCGGTCTGTAATGACAAAGCAGGAGCTGATTCATAAGATAGTTGCAAGCAGTCCAAAGATTGTGGACAGAAGTATGTGAACTTATAATCTCTCTCCTTGTTGCTTAACTGATGCCTGCAATGTGGATTTTGACATTGAATGGTTACATCTGCAGGTGAAATCGAAGAACAGCTGACATTGTTGAAAGAGCTTGTTCCAGAGTGGATCTCTGAGAAGACTGCACGGAGTGGAGATGTTCTATGCTGGTAAACACTCATCCTTATTTTGACAAGTGTGACACTCGTTTGATATTTCAATCTTAGTAGTATACATTTTTCCCTTGTCTGCAATGGCAGATATAATATTAATATCATTCTTGGCTAATCTTAATTCCCTGTATTACTGATTTTCAGTGTCGATGCAACTTTGAGCCAAGCGGATATTCGCCAAAGACTGTATGCTGCTGAGTAGGAAGGATATACTAAATGCGAATCACCTTGTTTGGGAACATGTACATATGTCAACAGCCAATCAGAGAATTCACTCAGCCATGTGTTACCTGAGATGCTGTGCATGCGCCATTGGTGTCTGTGATCTGATAGATACTTGACTATATGTAATGGATGACATGTATAGCAAAACCAGTCTAACAACTGATTGTGACCATTCCTTTTTTTCATGTGTAAATTCCATTGTCTGGAATATCTCTCAAGTCAAAATGTAACACTCTGTATGAATGCTGCCTTACAAGGTTTGGGTACATGTAAATTCCCTCCCAAAAAAGTGTTGGTGCATGTTTGTACTACAAAACTACAAGTTTTCATATTATTGTCATGGAGACTGACTTTACTGCCAGAATTCTGAGCAAAAAGCTGAGATTCGGTTCTGTTGCATTTCTTGATTGCAAGCTAAAAGAGGGATTATGTTGATCCAGTATCCTGTCCATGGCGAGGGCGGAGAATCACCTGCTCGCCGTGGGTTGTTAATTCAGTCACTCCAAAAATTGATTAGGGATAGGGATAGTTTAAATATTTTTCAGAGCAAAGTAAAAGTTTATAGAAGCACATCGCATACAAAAAACACTCCGGACCAAACTCAAAGTTGCTATCATCCAGCACAGCTATGTAAGGGTGAAAAACCAAGCTCAAATAATAAAAAGAAGAAAAAGTCCAGTTTTTACCCTCAAACTATCATAAAAATAAAAATTCAATTTTCAACCTTCAACTACAAGACCGGATAGCGAGAATCATCCAAACCAGACAAGTTTGATCTTTGGGTAGTTTCAAAGGTGGTTTTGTATTTTCTTAAAAAAAATTAAAAATTCTTATTAGATCTAAAATGTCAAAACTCATTCATTTTAAATCAGAAAAATATGAAATTAGTACCAAATTTTTTCTTAAAATGCAACCTATCTATTGTTGCTCTATTTAAGTCTTATTTATTAAAAAAATAATAGGCATAACTACAAGCAAACAATACTAGGAATAAAAAAAATTGGATCCAAATAACTGAGAAGTACAATGCCAATAGATATGTTACATTTTTAGAAAAATGATGGCACATGTTTTATTTTTTATTTAAATGAATTGCTTATGAATTTTTTAGTTTAAACTTGAACATTTTTAATTTTATAAAATGAAAAATCAACTTTAAAACCGCTTAGAGGGTCAAATTTGTCCGATTTCGACAGTTGGGTGGCCTCCGTTATCCGATTTTGTAGTTGAAGGTTGAAAATTAAAGTTTTGTGATAGCTCGAGGGTGTAAGGTGGATTTTTCCCAAAAAAATAATCTTTTTATAGGGGAATCAAGCTTAAGGTGATTTCTTTGGGGGTTTGTACTCATCCCTTCTCTCTTGACCGAGCAGCGGAGCTAGAATCTTGCTACGCTTTTAGTAGACATGCATGGATACAACTTTCCTTTTGCCCGTAACAAGATTAAGTCCCTATTGCTTTGTGATTCTTTTTAACAACTGTAACTAGCCGGTTGTAATATTCCATGCAGAACAATGCAACTAGATTTTCTGACACGAAAAATAACATTTGGGTAAACACTGTGTGAGGAAGCACCGGTATCGAAACCACTGCTGCCCAAAGTGAGCTGCCAGATTTGATTCCAAGATCATTCAATTCAAGATCTCAAAGCTGCCAGGATTGAAGATGCAGCAAGCAGATTAGAGCATCAACTTGGAGTTGGAATTAAAGAAATTTCAGACCAGAGCTCTCAAGAGGCAGAATGTTTGTGACAACTGACGAGCGCTCCAGCGGAGCATCGCCCTTGCAAGTTGCAAGCTCCGCCACCGTCAACGGCAACCTGAGCCTATTCCTCACATTTTTGTACAATGGTACTAGGATAAACCAGCTATAATTGTGTGATGACCATTCATCCAGACTTTTGACCTCACGGGCAGGAAATGTTCAGGGAGTCTAGTTTACCGGTGTTTTACTTCTAGAACCTTTCATCCAAACAGGCCCTAAGATTTGCATTCTACAATATATGCCTTAACTGTCAAAAATGAGCAGAGTTACTGATAAGAGAAAGGCAGTCATACAACACGGGAACAGACCTCAGTCACAGGCCAGATGAGAGAAGGCAACTGCCAACTATGCATTTGGGAGCAGTGCTGCAAAATATATGGAATTAAAGAAAAATTTGAAACTTCAGAAACTGTAACAGAACTACTGCTATATCAGATCCAAGTCGTCGGGTATAGGATTCTTCAGCAAAAGGATATTGTACAAATCAGCTGCATGCTTGACTCATCTGCGGTGGTGGTAGTGCCTGCTGTCATGCCTGTCTCTATCTCTATCTCTGTCTCTGTCCCTGTAATGGCGCGACGACATCTCCGAGCTCGAGCTGTAGTGACCTGAGTACTGCCTACTAGGGTACGAATGTGGGGTCCACGCACCGTCCTCTGCCGGCATATTGTCGTAACGAGGTGAGCTTCTCCACCCCCTGTCTGAGTGTGACCTCCCCAAGCTCGGGCTCAACTGCCCATAGTCGTGGGAATGGTATCTCGATGAATAATGATCGGCACCAGGAGGTCCTCTATCACGGTAATCCCTCGAATCCGATGAGTGGTGGCGGGCAGAGGACTGGGGCGGGGTGCTGCCCCACAGCCAGGGGTCACCATTCTCTGGGATGGGGGCATTTATTCCAGGGAATTCCACTGTCATCCTTTTCCGAGGTGGGGATGCTTCTCCTTGCTCTGGAAGCTCTCCCTCCTCATACTCTAGTTTCACCTCGCTGTCTCCAAATATGGTGATACCAGAAGGTTTGTCTTCATCATCAACCACATCTAAAAATCACAATCAGTGAGCAGCAAGATCCTGATAAAAATATCTGTTATAAAACCTAAGTAATGCCTAATGTAAACAAATATACACAAAAGTTCACATGCCATCCTGATGGTAATGTTCACTGTCTGACTTCTATATAGGAATGAAGCAAAGTTGGAGTGCTAGTGCAAGATAAAAGATGCATGTAGATCGGAGTCAAATGGGCCTAGCCAAGAATATGGTTTAAAGAACTAACCGAGGAAACTATGCATATAAGAAACAAATGTCTGCATACTTTGCACACAAATATTCAAATGTATACTGAAGTTCTCAGCTTACCTAGGTAGCCTGGAGGATAACCTAATTCACGCATTCTATGCAGCCAAGGAGGGGGATCGTTTTCCTGTAAAATATCATTATACTCAGAAAGTGATCCTAGCATTCTGGAATTCAATAAAAATATTCGCAGAGTAAGGTCATTCAATCCCCAAAAATATTTTAAAAAGACGCACAGAACTAGTACTCCTATAGCAAAATTAACATGTCTGCTCGGTGGGCTATCCGAACATCAAGTACAATAATAAAGCCTAATCCTGCAGTGTTATTAATACTTTGTTGAGGCTTCTGGCTTCATTTGCTAGTAGAAAAGTGACTACAGGAAAGCATATTGAAATTTTGTGCCAGCAGGCCTAATGCATTTAGTTGAGTAAACATGATGTGAATCTTTTTTTAAGTATGGTCATGGAAATCTATTAGTCATTGGTTGATAATAAATGAGACAAGGGTATTGCACTCAAGGCAAAATTACTTAACCTTGAACAACAACAGGAATCTCATGCACACAATAAACACGACACCTGAATAGACGAAAGTGCTATTTCGATACACAGCTTCGTGATTAAGATAAACACAAACATTACCGGAGTAATAAAACTAATGCTTTTCACTTCATGCATGCAAGTATGTGGTGTAGTATTTCAGTAAGTTAACAGGAGGTGCAGATAAATGTCATTTTATTTCACTGCAAACACATCAGAAGAGGACTGATCAAGTTTTTTTTTTTTTGAGCCCAAGACTGATCAAGTTGGTAAACAAGGTAAACATAAACATTTTATCAATAAAATCAGGATGGTTCAAGCTCTGACTGCAATTGATATAGTCATTACCCCGATTCCCAAGCACTCTCTAGTTTCAGGTCCCAGTACTCCAGCTTTAAGATCATCAAATTTGCCAGGCGTTTTCTGGTAATATCGATTTTGTACACGGTTAGCATTAGATTGGTTTCTTTTCAAATTATGCTGCTTCCGCGCATTGCTAATTGCAACATTGTCCCGAGGCTTTGGGCAATCCTTCAGAGCATGGCTATAAGAACCACAATTGAAGCAGCGTGAATCATCCTTATCTGCCCTGCTGTCAGAGAAACAAGGTACCTCAATTGTTTGTCCAGTGAAAAATACAATTACAATATTAACAACGAGAACAATCATAAAAAACTAAATGTTAGTTATATTTTGAAAAAACAATAACAGAATGCCAGCACAAATATAATCAAACAGTTGAAGACCTTAAATTTTGATCAAAGATAAGCACATGAGTTTTTAGAATTATAATCAGACAATGGGAGAGTTTCTGAATAACATAATGCCACATTATCAGCTACTGAAGGATCATTTCAGGCATAACTTTGTAATTTATATAGTAATGAGATATGTCAAGTATCAAATGTCACACAAAAAGAATATGTATCCATTAGCACTCAGATCTACCACAAGATAAGCACACGAGGGGTAGAGTTTATCCATTAGCCAATTGACTCTTTAGTGCATACTCATTAATACCAAAAGATTTTTCCTCTAAATAACTGGAGGGATAAATTTTGACACTACATTAGCATAAGAAGATAGATTAAGATGCAATACTATTAATACATACAAATGGTTGAAGAATAATGAGACACTACAAAACTAAACAAAACAATCACTGAGGCCCCCAATGGAATGTGGTAAATTCCCAAATTCCTGTGGAAGTTGAACGGTTTCATGAACTTCCAGAATCCTGACAAAATTAAGTGTCCCAGACAGGTCCTAAATGATCAAGAAAAATGGTGATTTATTCATAGATAGTGACACTAAAAGAATGTAAGGAAGATGACAGGCTCCAAAGATTTCTTTACACATCAGGCAATGCTAGCAACATGACTAAGGACCCCACAGATACACACGAAGCAGTTAATAATAATAATAACTTCTACCTTTCAGTGTTTGATGAATCACCCAGAGGAGTTGAGCCCAAGGTAAATTCCCGATCATACAGTGGAACAGAATCATCATCCATGGTAGCACTCTCCCTTGCTTGGTTATCCACCCAAAATGACTTGTCAGGATAAGAGAAAAAGAGAAAGAAAACAGCAGGGTCAATTATTATATTTCAGTAAAGTATGCTTCAAAAAGTACAAACAAAACATAATATTACATCAAAAGTTAGATGCATATTATCAGTAATACAGTAATGAAGGATAATAAACTATGCCCACATTACAATGTGTAGGACTAAAATGAGATACTTCTAAGGGAAAGAATAAAAATGTATAGCCGCAAGTGGGAACTAACACTGGATTCCACAATTTACTTATGTTGAATAGGAACGCTCTTGATAGCATATTTGTTGCTCTGTAAAGGGATAAGATTGATTTTATTTCCAGCATGTCCTTAAAGTGTATCTAAAGGAAGAGGTCAATGTCACCAAATAAATGGAAAGACAGAGCAAGGACCAAAAGCATTATGGGAGTCCCTACCGCAATTAAGGGGTTTGTCACACATTAACACAACTAGAATTGCACTACAGGATGCCAATAAGAAACATGCTCACACTAGCAGGCAGCTAAGTCAAGTGTGATAGCAAGAAGCAGAATACCTCAGCAATGGAGGCAAGAAATTTAAATAGGTAAATTCAAAACCTACTATTTTGACACCTGTTGCAAGAAACTACCAAACCGGATCCCATTGTTAGAAACCTATAGCTATTTTGACATTTGATGCAGAAAACTACAACTCTTTCACCAGAACCATTGAAACTATGGGACCACCTGTTGTCCATGGTGAGAAAGTTGCAGTTTCTTTGCAACAAAGTGTTAAAACAGTCATAGGTTTCTGCAATGGGCACCGAAAGTTGTAATTTTCTGCAGCACATGCCAAAATAGCTGTAGATTTTTGACAATTCACTCTTTATTTAAAAAAAAAGACAATAATTTATAGAATTTGGGATTGCTCATCATTACAGAAAAACAAAATAGATTCTAAACTGCGCGCAGTCTTCAAAAGTTCGACCACCGATTTACATTTAATTTCTTAGATTACTAGTAATTAAGATTAGTAGATGTTCAATATAAACCAGTTGCACTATACTTTTTTGACTTTAACAAGACACCACAGTAAAATTAAAGAAAGATTAAAGATGTATGTTGAAAGTACTGCCAATGCCCGAAGAACATCCATTCAATACCAAAGCATAACAAAAAAGAAAGGCAACACAAAATACATCACCAATAAAATATTTAAACTATTCATATACTATTGATCCTGGAAATTGCCCTTTACTTTTATGATGCGGATTGATTTTTCTACTTAATAATGTGAAGGAAGCTTGAATTGTTCATAAAAAAAATGTTATGGAATTCATATGAATAGAGACGATTTCGACAAAAATTTGAATTTAGCAGGGGTCTAAATGTAATAAAAATCAGTTGAGAAAACAGAAAAAAATCTGCAATATAAGGACATACATACCACAGCACAAGATTTCTCGGAACCAACATGTAATGCCGGATAATAAGTCTCTTCACCACTTTCTAAGATCTCTTCCACAGCTTCCTGTTATTTCCAGAAGGAAAATAAACATCACAAAAGGAAACTTCAATTCTATCATTTCTACAGATAATTCTTTCTTGATACATTATCTTCTTGTGCTGATAGGTTATAAGGATAATACTGAATCGCTACGAAGCAATAACAAATTTCAGTATTCACTATTGAGTATTGAGGGAAGATGAAAGTTTCAAAATTATAAGAACTGGAATGAATTCTGCCGTGTTACTTTTTTCCATATCCCCAGAGTGGAAACAGCTAACACTCGCTTATCGCACTATCAAAGACTAATAACATACAAATAAAATGAATGATGCACATATATCAGAATCATGCATAATTGTGTGGAACAGTACCTTCACTTTGTGCTGCCTTCTGGCCTGCCACTGAGACCACTGTTGCATCAGTTCCATAAGCTTTCTTTTGCTTTCCCTGAGATATTAAAATACAAAATACCATCAGAAATAACTAAATGGTTTTGAAATCTTTTCTGGAGCATGGAAGTGGCTACAACAAAATGCCATGTTCTACAATCCCTATAACTGAGAATGGAAAGCATGATGTAACTAACCTTGTCAAGTCACTGTAGATGACCTGAACTGAAGGCTCCTTTGATTCCACACGAGCTCTTTTAACTCCTCTAGCTGCTAAAAATGCCATATCAAGGATCAACAACAACTAGAAATTGGCAATTCGCAATACATGTTTGGGGTCCCAGGTGGACAAGTAATAGTCTGCACTTCTTATGCGAATACAGTTCCCAGGATTCAATGGAAACAAATGGATCTTCAGAAACATAGACACCTTGCAGTGGCAGAAGTATATTAGCAGAAATATATAAATATTCCATTTGAGAGGATACGACTTTCTTCAACAGAGACGCTGTTTGACCCATAAATTGGTGCATTTTCGGCCCCAATACCCTTGTCCAGCTTGACCTCAAAACCAATTACAGTCTGTACAGCTGCAACACTGACTTCAGGCTGAACGGAAGCATCTAATAGCTCATCCTTTACAACCACATCATCGTCCTCGAGGTCCATATCTTCCACTTGCCCCTCTTCAAGATCTATGTTCCCATCAGACGGCTTGGGATTAGTACCCACAGTACCAGCTTCCCCTTCTGGTTGGAGTTCAGAAGCCTGAGGCGCCGCCCCATTCACATCAGGAGCTTCAACCTGAAGGTCCCCCCCTTCTTCACCTTTCGCTTCACCCTCGCAAGGTGCCTCAAGGCTGATGAACTCGTCTGATGCCATCTTTTCGGGGGTCAATTACACTATGCATTCACATTCCGGGTCGAATCTACAAAAACACCGCCAAAGATCCGAATCCAAATAGCTTATGTTAGGGTTTGGGGTTCTCGGTTTCGCACATCAGGAAGACAGGAAGGGAAAATAAGACAGGAAGGGAAGATAAGAGCTGGGCGTACCTGGTGTGTGCTCGTCGCTGGCGAAGGGCCCGACGAAGGCCTGGCGTAGGGCGGCGGCGGCGCTCGCCAGTCGTCACCGCCGGGAAAGAAAGGCCACGAGAGAGAGAACGGGGGAACGGACGACGAAAGGTTTCGCGGAGCCGGATTCAGTGACTTTGCTTCGTCAAGTCACGTCTTGACTTCCCGCTCGATATCCAGCGTCCATTCCGAATCCAACGGCTCCGTTCTTTCTTAGGCAAAAAGGGCCCAGCGGGAGCGCTCGTTCTTTACCAACACGCGCGCTGCGCCGCCCAGTCCTCTCCACTTCCTCGCGCCGTCCCAGCCAGAGGATATAATATTCGGTTGATCTAAAATTTTAATAAAATAAATTAAAATAGCATTGTGCATAGATAATTTAGAAAAAGAAATAAATTAGAATAATATGTCATTATAATTATTTAGTTGACCAATGATACCGCATCTCTGGTCTCAGCTCTCTCGTGAGCTGCGCGCCGGCCGCGAGCAACCGGAACGACATGAGGCAGCAGCTCCGCCGCAGTCCTTGCCGTCTTCCGCGCCATCTCGCACCGGACGTTGCCGCCCTCATCAGCCTAGTCCGCGCCCGCGGCGCGCACCATGCCAGGGAACCGGAGGCTGCCGCGGCTCATGGTGTACATCGCGACCCCGAACACTAAGCTGGGAGGAGCTAAAAATCACAACGTTCAATCAATCAGTCAAACGATTCGTCCAAATCGAGGCCTAATATGCTGCAAAAAGAAAAGAGATTGAAAGGGACTTTGATCCGTAGGAGATGAGACACAGCCTGACAGCCCGTAGACCCTACCCGGTGCGTGGTGCCGTCGCGAGAGGACGAAGCCCTCGCACCTGCCGACGGCGGAGGCTGCCGGCGAAGCGGGGCTATCACAGTCGCAGGCGCCGAACGCGGCCGCAACGGCAGCAGCGAGATCATGTGGGCAGATTGAGAAGGATGTTAGTCTCAGATTGAGAAGGATCATGTGGGCATCCCTAATATCTTTGCAGATAAAAAGCTTTCGTAAAGCAATGGAGACGGGCATAGACGTGCTAATGTATTGGCTCCAAACTCTATGGCTATGCACAACACGCCATGGTTGAACTTTTCAAATTATTCGACTGGGGACTTCGCCGTCAAATGCAGCACCAATCCATCACCAACTTATGAGCAGTAAAAAATTAACAGGTGGGCAAGTGAGGCATGGAGGAGGAGACTCATGGCATCGTGATCGTCGGCGGCGGCGGCATCTCCGGCCTTGCTACCGCTCCTGCTCTTCACATGTGACTTGTAAAAGAGTACTACTACCCTTACGCATTATTTTTTTAATAAAACCCGACACATTATCAGTTTCCACATTAAGTTTTTCATTTGAGAACCTAGGATTGCTAGCCCTCCTAATGTCAGCGCCCAATCCAATCCCTCGCGCGCTTCTACAAGGATCCAGAGCAACTCCAGTAGACTCTCTAAACAGACCCACATCCCAAATTTAGAAGGTTGCAGTTTGCGCCTGATCTCTTCCAGGGATCACCACGCACGTGGCCAGCGTCTGGTAACGACCTGTTCGTGGCGCAGCCGCCGCCATACCGCTCATCGGCCTCCACCTTGACACAGGCAAGCTGTTCCAGGAAATGCCTCTCTGGCGCGTCCAAGATACTCGGCAATCTGCACTATATGCAGAAGAAGCCCCCATTTTTCAAAAAAGAAGAAAAAAAAACAGCAGAAGAAGCCCTCCATGTGCTGAGCGCGCATTCCACATTGGTGGCTTGGTGCTCGGTTACTCTGTTCAAGAAATCACTGACATGCTGATTCTGTTCTCGCTGGCGACTCCCACTGGCAGACCGAAACTTCAACTAGAATCCTCATGAATTGGTTCAATGGAGGTTCAGGGGAGTAGAGAATGATCATGCTGCTGCGGCCTTTCTGCTCAGGAGTCAACGCCTTCGCATCTCTCTACAACCGCTGACTCCCAAGATATGTATGTACGCATGCCCGTTGTTATTGTCCTGCCATTATTTTTATTATCATTGTCAGCGAGGGACACATGCACATTACTTAACAAGCACCTTAGCAGCCTGTGACTAAGACTTCAAAGTCAAATGCAGCAGCCTTATTAGCAGCCTATGAAGATGCGCGCATCATTCCCCGGGCACCAACGGCGACTAGGAGGGGAGACATGGAGGAGGAGGTCCATGGCATCGTCATTGTCGGTGGTGGCATCTGCGGCCTCGCCACTGCTCTTGCTCTTCACCGGTAACATCCATCGGCCCTTTAGTTTCGTCGACCGCTGCAGCAGCTTCTCAGTTTCTTTGTCTCATTCCCCTTTTATTTCCCTCTTTAGAGTAGTATATTTCTGTTCCTGCGACTAGTTTTACAATACCCTGGTGGTTTTCAGCCACATCAGATCTCTGCCTGGAAACGTTTTATCTTGAGTAAATCTAGCTGTGAAAAATTCAGGCCGCTGATGTCTTGTCAAGATTTTTTTTTCCTTTCATAATCTGCCCCCCATGCCATAGTCTCCAGTCTCCACTTGCGTTGAAGTTTTGATTTCTTTTTTTTTTAAATGAGAAGTTTTGATTTCTGAAGTAGCACTGAACAACAAAACAACCCGCTGCTTATTTGCTATCCAGGAAAGGGATTCCTAGCCTCGTGCTAGAGAAATCCGAGACTTTACGAACGGCCGGCGGGTCCATTGGCGTCCATGTCAACGGATGGCGTGTCCTAGAGCAACTTGGGATTGCTCCAGAGCTCCGGGAGACTGCCGACATAGTTACTGAGTAAGTTTCTAGTGTAACTAAATTTTGTTCAGTTCAGGGAACTAGTTACCTCCCAATCAGAGTCTTCTCTCGACTGTTGTCTTTGATTCTGACAAGTTCCCTCGGAAATATATCCTGACGACTTTGATGTTTGGAATTGGTATGATGGAAACTTTCGCCATGGAAAGTGACACTTCGGTACAAGGAAATGCTTAGTTCGCGTCTGTCATTTCAGGTTTCACGATGTGTGGCAGCAAGAGCAAGGAGACAAGAGCGTCGTGGTACCTGTCAGGTACCAACTGTCACAGAGCAATCTCATATATAGATCCAGAGCCCTTGAAATTCTGTGAAAAGATTAAGGCACTAAAACAGAGCGATCTCCTCTCCATCATTGGCCAGGGGGGAGCTCCGATAGTTGAAAAGAAAGGACCTGATCGAGACAATGGCCAAGAACATACCTTCAGGAGCAATCCGCTTCGGCTGCCACATTGCAGAGATACACCCAGCAAATCCTGAGAACCATGGCGCGGTTCTTACCACAGTGGAGGGCAATATCATCAGGGCCAAGGTAACGCAGCCAGCCAGCAGCATCGATCCACGGATCCAGTGCTGTTGTTTCAATTTCTACAGTCCAGGTACATGGAGGTACCAAGTAAACCTTGGTATCTCCTAAAACAAGAAAGCACCATGAACCTTCAGAGAGAGAGAGAGAGAGAGAGAGAGAGAGAGAGAGAGAGAGAGAGAGAGAGGCAAGCACCAGTAAGCATTAGTTGAAATTTGGTGCCTCCAAAGGACTGTAAAAAATTCATCTCTTTTTTTGTTGCTCAAACTTCTGAATATCTCTGCTAATTGTGTTCCCTTTGCGCAGGCCCTGATCGGATGCGATGGCTCAAACTCAGTTGTAGCCAAGTACTTGGGCCTGTCCCCGCCGAGATCAACCTCTCGCATGTTTCTTCGCGGGTTCACGAGATATCCGCATGGGCATCCATTCGGCCCCCATTTCCTGCGCCTGAGATGCGAAGGCCTCTTCGTCGGGCGCTCGCTCATGACCGACAACCTCGTCAGCTTCTTCGTGGCCTATTGGCACCCCGGCGCGGACGCCGCCAAGGACGCGCGCGCCGTGAAGGCGATCGTGCTCGAGAAGCTCAAGGACCAGTGCTCCGACGAGATCATCGAGATGGTCCGGGACCCGGACCCCGAGTCGCTGATCGTCCTGACCAGGATCTGGTACCGGCCGCCGTGGCAGGTCATGTTCAGCAGCTTCCGGAGGGGCACGGCGACGGTCGCCGGCGACGCGATGCACGTCATGGGGTCGTACATCGGCCAGGGGGGGTCAGCGGCGCTGGAGGACGCCCTCGTGCTCGCCGGTCGCTGTCGCGGGCCGCCGCCGGCGGGCGCGAGCTGCGCGAGGAGAAGATCGGCGCCGCGATGGGGGCGTACGTCAGGGAGAGGAGGCTGAGGGTGGTGAGGCTGTCGCTCGAGTCCTTCGCCATGGGGACGCTGCTGGCAACCAAGTCGCTGCTCACAAAGCTCGCCTGCTTCGCCATCGTGACTCTGCTGGGCACCAACTCGCTGGGGCACACCGAGTATGATTGCGGTCGCCTCTAGCGGCTGGGTTTCTGGTTGTGGGCTGTGCGTCTCCCTCCGTGCCAAGATCATTTTGCTAAATCTGGATATATAGATATTGTTATACATTTAAATATATATTGTATCTAGATATACGTAGCAAAATTTATGTATCTATATTTAAATACAATTCGGAACGAGTGAAGTATTTTTTAAATTAAACAAACAATAAAAATTTGAAACTATCCCAAGAAGTTTGATGTTCACTCAAAGGATGTAGAGTAGTAGGCATTGACATTCAAGTTTTACGGATGTAGAGCCGGAAGCTATGGTCTTCGATTGGAAACTTGTGCACGTGCACCGTACACTCCGAGCCGTTGCCGACGACCTAGCTCTCTAGACGGGAAAAAATTCCATGCATCCGGTACGCAAACTGGATCATGCATCCGGTACGCACCACATCAAGACCTCAATTGACTTTATGGCTCTCGACACTATAGTATAACCTAGTTTTCCAATCCCCTCTCTGCGTTACTCACCTCACAAATTTTATACAAACCTTGGGTATCAATAGAAAGTTCAGGCCGGCAGTTTGCTGGCTGCAGTTCTTAAACACATCTGTGGCTTTAATTTTGTTAGTATACATTCATATAACCGTTACCAACCAAACTCACGCTTATTGAAAAAGACATGTAGATACGAATTATTAGCTACGAACTATATTCGCTCGTTACCATGCAACCTAAGCATCCTACGGAAGATTTTGCATCATCTTAGAATGGTAGCATAAGTGCAGTGTTAGTGGGGTTTTATAAGAAGTTTCATAAATATTAAATGTCGTACCACATCAGCAAATTTGCTGATATGGCGGAGTAATTATAAGAAGAAAGATGAGGGAGAGTTTCATAGAATGAGAGAGGAGTTTTATCATCATGATACTCATCTCACTCGGTTACGGTTACCTCTTGATACCTGTACAATAAAATTATGCACTGAGACTGATCTAAATAGAACTAAACTATAGAATTAGAAAACCGTAGTTTCAGACTGATCCACAAGGGTTCTATCTCCTGGATTGTGACATATCGCCTATGAAGTCTTGGATGACTTTATTGAGCTCTCTAGAGACACAATCTTTATACTGTACTTGCAGTGGTGTGAATGTACTTGCATTGCAGTGGTGTGAATGTAGTGAGTATGTTATATTGATATGTGTCAGCTATATCTATACGAGAGGTGTAAAAAAAAACATATACTAGTACTAGGTTTTTAGTCTCGATTGGGAATCCAGGACCATAGTATCCAGAACTAATGTGTTTAGCCATTTGTCCGGCAGCTCTCGACCCGGCACTAATATAATTTTTTAAAATAAAAAAAATCCCCTAGGCACCACCCCATCCGCCGCTCGCCCATGACAGCCGGCTTCTGTTGGCCAACTTTTCCCGTTCCTTTCCCAATCACGAATCATTCACGAAACCAATCACAATCGCAATCCATAAATAAATCATCCACATAATCTATCTCAAATCCCGTATATCCATATTTCAATCCCAGAATCATTCACAGGGAAAGTATGGAAAAAAGAAAATGAAGAGGAGTGGCTACTGTGAATGAATCAATCTCGAACGACTTCGTCGACTTCGTCTTCTCCAGGCTCGCCGGGGCCGCCACCGCTCCCAGCCTTGCGCGCTGGGGCCTCGCCCGCGCCGGCCGCCGCGCCTTCCTGCCGCGCTCTGCCGCTGCACCGGGCCGGCCGCCGTGCCCTGCTGCTCTGCCGCCGCCGCACCGGGTCTGCTGCCGCGCCCTACCGCCGCACCGGGCCGGCCGCCGCGCCTTGCCGTTCTCGCCCGCGCCGGCCGCGCGCCGGGGCGCCGCGCCCGCCAGGCCGCCGCCGCCGCCAGGCGCGGGCCCGTACCACCGCCGTGCGCAGTGGGCGCGGCTCGCCGCGGCCCCGCGCCGCCGCGACTAGCCGCAGCACCGGCCGGCTGCGCTGCCCCTGGCCGGGCCCCTCCCTCCAGCACCGCTCCCTCCATTCTCCGCCTCTCTTGCTGCACAAGTAGGAGAAAAGAAGTCACCAGCCGCAAGAGGAAGAAAAGAGAGGAAGATGGAGAAAAGAGGGAAGAGGGTAAGGGAGAAAGGAGAGGACTCGAGAGATCGAGACGATGGAGAGCTTTTAAAGTACTGGGAGAGGTGCACGGAAAAAGAAAAAAAATGCATTCCAGCTTTTAGTCCCGGTTCTCTTTTTAATCCGGAACTGACCTCATGTTTATACCACCAATCGGAACTAAAAGTCTCTATAGTCCTCTTCTACTCTTTAAAGTTGGACCCGGGATTAAAATCTCCATTAATATCGGATCCAACAGCAGCCGGGACTAATATGAAAGATCAAAGATTGTTTCTGACCAGTGAACTAAACTACTTCGATAATTTTCAACTTCAAACGATTTTCGATCGGCGTGTTTGATTTGCATTGCTTCTCGGGCACACAAGACTAAATGTTGTGAAATTTAGTGGGCAAGCCACGTTTGAATTTGATGGGTGATGGCTACATGGTTTTCTTCGCGGACAATCTGGTGGGGATTTCTAATCCGCGAGCACGTTCCAGGAGGCTTCCAAGCGATTGATCTCCAACTACATCAAACTTTCCTCTTTTGGAAGTTTTATTTTTGCAACTTTCCATTTTTAAAAAATTATAAACTTATATATATAACTTTTGTGTATAATTTTGTGTGCAATTTTTTTAAATATCTTTTCAGTGAAATTTTTGTTAGAGAAATAAAACTTTTAGACATAATTTATCCTTATAATTTCCAAAATAACTTCTCAGTGATAACTTTTCATCACAAGTTCACATGAGAATAGTGCCAAGTTTACAAGTATTATGATAAAAACTTCTCCGCATAATTTTTCTAATATAACTTTTATAAATAATTTGCACGGGTAATTAACATCACCGTGAATTTATATACATAACTTTGTCCACATAAGTAACTTTTTCTAGACAAACTTACCAAAAAAGATGAATTGGTTAGCCATATAGCTAGTGATTGTAGCTACCCATGTGTTAAATAAGGAAGATACGGGAACAGGAGCAGAGCTACATGTAGTTGTTGTTATCAGCTGACAACGATAACATTTCCGTAAGCAAGTGGAGAGGCCGGAAGAGCTTAGTTTCATTCTTCATTCTTTGATCTACTTTTTCTTTTTAGCAAATGCAAAATGTCGGATAAGCGACTAATTGTTTTTATAACTCATGATAGTGGTTCTTGCATATTCAGATATTCCAAATGATAATGTTAGACCAGTCTCAGTACATAATTTCATTATACAATTACCAAAACTGAGAACTTGGTAACTGTGCTAGAGGAGTGTCATGGTGATAAAACTTCTCTCTTATCCTATAAAACTCTCCCACATCTCTCCTCATAATTACCTTATCATGTCATGAAATTTGATGATGTGACAACACGAGACTGCTTTAATGTTCGCTTTTCATAAGACGGGATGGCCATAGTGGTAGCGAGGATTTGAAATTGTAAAGAATAATTACTATTGTAAAACTTAACAATCTTATAATATATCATCATTTAGTTTTTATTGTGTTATCCATAGAATTATAGTTTTAAAGTATAGGTTAAGTACATTGTATTGACATCGGCGATAAAATTTCCTAGCTACGCCCCTGTACCGGGAAATGAAAGAAAAGAAAAGAAAATGGAAGAAAACATTTCATGTATGATCTACCTACGTTAATGATTGTAGCTATCTACATGCTAAAAAGTAAAAATAAAATAGAAAATCAAGGGAAAAAATAGACGTTACGTGGAAGGATATCGCCGCATGCCTGTATCACACGTTAATGTGGGGTGTCCGAAGGTGGAGCCCGCGGGGTGGAGCGCGTCAGACGCATGAGCGCATCGCGAGCGAGCGATCGCTGAATTGGATTTGCTCAATCTGGCGGCCGTGCTCCGCAAGTACGAGCACGAGTGTGGACTGTGGAGCAGGACGTGCTACCGTGAACCCGTGATGCACTCGCAATAAGGCATGGCCTTCGGCGGCCAGCTACCTGTCGACGGCTGCGCTCGCCTAGGCCATCAACGGCCGCCGCATCGATGCAGTCCAGTACTCGCTGTGTCCGGGCTGCGCAGGCGCAGGAGCAGGAGCGCACGAGTCCACGCCGGAATGGAACGCTCTCCCTCCGGCCTTGCCTTGGCCGCGGAAAGCCAAGAGTCCTGGGCGCGCCCTTTGCTTGTAAACACTGGGAGCCGTTGGATCGAAACTGGACGTCGGAAACTGGACGGTGCTCCTCCCCACAGGCCCCAGGGCTCATCTCTGTTTCTTTCCTCCTTTGCCTTCTCTCGGTCTCTCTCCTCCCTTGGTCTTCCTTTCCTGGCGGCGACGAGTGGGCGAACGCCGGCGCCATCCGTCACGTCTTCGCCCGGCCCTTTGCCGGCGCCGAGCATCCACCAGGTATGCCTGCCCCTTCTCTCCTCTTCCGCTGTGCGGAACGGAGCACCCCAAAACCTAACAAAGCTATTTGTGCTCGGATCTGAGTGACCCAGTTACAATATATCACCTACTAACTTAGATTCTTTTTGCAAAAATTATGTCCCATGCTGGGTCCGCCCCTGTTTGCAGCCTTCTTGGTTAAGCTTTGGCGGGGCTTAGCATCGTGCAGTAGCGACCTGTGGCGCTGTAATACATAGATGACAGGTGAAACATAAAACCTTAGGCCACCAACTACATGGAGTCGCGCTAAGTGTTTGGAAAAAAGTGCAAACTTTATCCTTCTTCAGAGGTTCCTGGTAACCATAAAAGAAATTTTACAAGACAGATGTCCATGGCTGTGCCATGGTGATGTGTTGATGAGTGTATGGAAGATAATTTCTCTTGCAGTAATATCTTTAACCTCATGTTGGTACGTGTGGCATAGCATTGTGACAATTTGTGGCTCTAAGGCTCTAAAAGCATCTGCCATCATGCAGTTGAGGTTTCCATATCTTCCTCTGGAAATGCATCCCCCACTGACTTTACACAGGCATCCTATGTGCGCTGAGGTACCTCACTAATAAACTCCTGTCCTTTCTGAGTATTTGCATCTTGATGTTGTTGCATTGACTTAGTAAGATCTTTTGCTACTCCAGATTATCGAAGAATTCCAGAAGTGCCATTTGGACCACCCTGTCAAGAAGTTCTTTGGAGAGTGCACCGACCTTAAAATCAAACTAGATCACTGCTTCCGACAGGAGGTGAGTGCTTTGAATTCCTTGTTTTTTATCATGCAGTCCTAAATCTTAGCCAAGGTCTTTCCCTAAAAAGAAAGAGGCTCCTTTTCTAAATACCACATTACTGTACTTGAAATTCAGAAAGCTTTGAAACGAAAGGCAAACTTTGAAGCAAGCAAGAAATTTAAAGAACAGCTGCAGGCCTACAAAAGAGAAATTGCAGAGAAAAACCAGGAATAAGAACTTGGAACAAAGGTCAAGGACCTAAAGGTGGATGCTCTTTATCTGTGGCAGGATGTCCTCAGTTGCTTCTAAAAAAACTCTCACATGATGAGTGGCAGCTAAAACCAGCAGCTAGAAGTTTATGTTCTTCCTCGATTCTGAGATGTGCTGCTTTTTCCATGTTCATCCATGCTTATGTAATAACAATGAGGCTTTGTATCATACGTAGACAAATCACTTTTATTGCTTAATACAGACAGTTTTATTAGGAATTTTGCCCTTTACTTGCACTGTTTATTCTATATTGATTTGGTTTGCCAATCTTTTGAAATTTGTACATTCAAATTGCGTTAGTTTTTTTTTTATCTGATTAATTTGTTTGCTGTTTGATGTAAACATATCACAGCCAGTTATATTTGGTCACACAGAGACAAGTAAACCAACCTGCCATTTATTGTGGAATTCAGTTTCCTTTACGTACCAATTTACACTGTGCGAGAATCGTCATTATGAAATTGGGATAGAAGACCTTATTGAACTCATTAAGATTTTCAACCACATGTGGATGTGGGGGCTATTCATCACCACAAAATTGAAAATGTCCTAGGACTTGCAACTTTAAATACTTTGAAGCTTTGGATACCAGCATGGATTCTAGATCATTTGTAGTAACTTTGAAGAATTTATATTGAACAGTAGACATTGATTAACAGATCAATTTGACTTGCTTAAAAGGATGAGTAGTGAGATGGCAGCATCTGGGATAGTTGGGGTGGTCAGTGATTAGGGTTTGTTGGCTTATTGCATTCCAGGAAATTATTTCTGCATGTACATGCTATCTGCCATGTCCATTGATCTTTTCAACTTCCTCCAGTAACTGTGTGACAAGTGCTATTCCTATTTGTATGTTGAGTTCTTGCTGAACGAACAGCAAATGAAGATGTTTCATAATTCCTAATGTAATTGTAAATGAATCTTTTAATCAAGAATTGATGGTTATGATTGGCATTGCCCCATTCTTTGAGCATAAATTTGTATGGCGATTGTAAATCCTATAGAGATTACTCCTATTGTACAAGACCTTGTTATGGGGAAAGAAAGGTCTGTAAACACCATCGGAAACTGAAATGACTACCTCATTCCAAGATAAACCAGATGGTTGCCTCCTCAGCTAAAAATAATTATTCTATGGATTGTTAATATTGTTGACATCGATGAGCTAGTTGGGTATAGAGAGCAGTGTCTCGGTTGCTTCTGATCCTTACTGCCATCTGGCTTGAAGACTGAACTTTGACATAGGAATAGGAGGGTTGAGCTCATCTGCAATAGTGTTTGGATCTAGTTTGCTACTACAGCATCAAGCCACCCACTGATGAGCTTGGGGATCATGCCTTGGCCAACACTTTGTTCAGGCATCTCATAGGAGGATTTTTTTTCAACCCTTTCAGATTCTCCAATGTTCATAATTCAGGTGAGTTGATGTGGTTATGCCTCTCATTAACCTTCATTTTGGAATTCAAAAATTAGATTTTGTTAATCCTAAGTACTACTGAACTGCATATGCAAGAGTTTGACCTTGATTCCATAAATTCTGTGACACCATTTGTGTTGCTTGGTGTTTATGGTCTCGTAACTACTAAATTGGAATTTCACCGCCTTTTTTTAACACATGGGCCAATCTGTGCTGAGAATAATTTGCTTTCACCATATATTGATGTCACACTCGTACATGTTCTAGGCAAGGTACTGGTCTAGCATGTGTTCGACTTCATTGGAGGAGCTCTCTGTCAAGCTACTGTCCCCTAGTTTTATATTTGCATTTATGCGGAATGGTGGTTGGTTACCCCATGACACAAGGTAGTGATACATCTATAGCTCCAAATGCCGATTATTTCCTTCTGTTTCATTCTCATTAGGAACCTGAGGATATATTAGCTGAAGGAGACATGGATTCAGCTCAAGCTTGAGTGTAGTCCTCCGGAGGGGAAGACGATGACCAATTGCACAGCTTGAAACAGTCGCAGCCTACATCTGGAGATGGAAGAACTAAGGTCTTTCAGAGACACAGAGGTACTCTTTCTGCAGATCAGGAGCATTAGAAAGAGGTCTCCGCCATTAAGTCATGGATTCATCAGGAATGCAATCACTGTAGCATAATAACAAGAGATCACTGGTGGCGGTGGATTGGCTGGAAATGGGCAGTGGTGACATCCCAGCGTTACAGACCAGAGTGGTGGAAGCTGCTGTTCTATCTCTTTGTCCTTGAGGTGGACGATGGGGAGGCAAGCCTCTCAACACTGTTCATGTGGTCTCTGCCTCTGCCTGGGAAGGAGCACGTTCTGCAGGTCTGTATTTCTCTCGATCAGGATGCTGTTCACAAGTTAATGGCGATCCGCTATGATGTTCATCATCTAAGAACAAGAGGAGATAAACAGAATCATAGCTTGTATGCTATTCTTGCCACTGTTATTCTGTTAATATTTTCTACGATTATGTAGGGTTCCCAAAATTTATTGTTTGCTTTTCTGGTGCTACGTTGTTTCTATTGAAGCATTTTACTACCGTACTCTGTGGGAGCTGTAGCTGCTGATCAAACATGAACAGATCGTGAGCCCTAATGACTAATGTATACGTACTACTGGTTTACAACAGTCAAGCGATCATGGTCCCATAAAATAAGCCGGAAAAGCTCCGCGGGAGTTGCTTGGAAGCTTGCTGGTGCAGCTGTTATTATCAGCGCCCTTCTTTTTTTCCACTAAAATAGAAGAGCGATTCAGAGGTGACCAGCGGTAGGTGACTAGCACCACGGAGCGACGAAGGATAGCAATCATCCATGGAAGCAAAAGCTATCCCGCTCCTGACTCCCTACACCATGGGGAGGTTCGACCTCTCCCACAGGTCTGTATGTTCATCATCATCCATCGCTTTGGTTTTGTAGCAAACGATCAGTTCAGGATCTCGTGCATTCACTAGGCGAATCAGTTGTTTCTCCGCATAATATGTTCTGCGGGTAGTCCTTCCCTCAGCTCTTATGGTGAGCGCCCGTAAGGTGTTTGATGAATTGACTCACAGCCTGCAGAGCGGCTGCCTTGGAAAACTTTGATGTCTGGAGGTTGATTTCTGCATATGCAAGTGACCTGAGCATGCATCCTCTGTTGATCTTGATGCTAGGGTTGTCCACGCGCCCCTCACAAGGTCGAGGTGCTATAACAACCTTCCTGGAGAGCATGTCGCGCTGTACTACTCGCAGAGGGCATCCAAGGCTGGCCTACTGATTGCTGAAGCCACTGGGGTCTCTCAAACTGCTCAGGGGTACCCCAACGCGCCAGGCGTATGGACCAAGGAGCAGGTGGAGGCTTGGAAGCCGGTGGTGGATGCAGTGCATCGTAAGGGTGGAGTTTTCTTCTGTCAGATATGGCATGTTGGGAGAGCGTCTACTTATGGTACTGTTGCTTCTTATCAATGATCTTGCTAGTTAACATGTGTTAAGTAAAGGATTATCCATATGTTCTATATGGTCTTTGGTCTTGAATTGTTAGTTATTGCATTTATCCTGGATTTGTTCAGAGCATGACATCATAATATTCTCGTATGTTGGTTGAATAATTTTCTGTATGTAGGATACGCTACTGGATTATGTTGATTCATTATGCTAGGCATCTGAAATGTAATGACGGCTCTGGACAAAAGTCCAGAAGAAATTGATGTCTTTTGTCTTGAAGAACTGTTCGAACTTGAGCTTAAACTAAAACCACAGAAATTATTGAACACCACATATTTCTACTGTTCTTCTCTCAAGCTAATCTTGTCAATGCTTATTATTCATCTCCAGTGTTGCATTTCATGTATTTTGAGGTTCCCCTGACAGCTATTTCTGGTATACACGAGCAGATTATCAGCCCAATGGACAAGCACCAGTTTCTTGTACGGACAAGCAGATCATGCCTCAGGTTCTCAAGGATGGAACTGTGGAGGAATTCTCTACCCCAAGGAGGCTTAGAGAAGATGAAATCCCTCAAATCGTCAGTGATTTTCAGCTTGCTGCTAGGAATTGCATGGAAGCAGGTATGTCCTTTGTAGTGTATTTTACCTTTGACTTGCACTACCCATCTTCATAAATCATGTTGTGATTTATTCAAGTTAAAATCCAAAAAGCTCCCAGCTGCATCAATATTTACCTTGTTAACCAGATTATATCATTTATTATTGAGTTACCATCATGAACATTAGGCTTTGATGGGGTTGAAATCCACTGCGCATTTGGCTACCTGATCGAGCAGTTCATGAAGGACAGCGTCAATGACAGAACAGACAAGTATGGTGGAAACATGGAAAACCGCTGTCGTTTCGCTCTTGAGGTAATTCAAGCAGCCATCAATGAGATGGGAGCAGACAGGGTTGGTGTCCGTCTCTCACCATACTCAAACTGCCTGGACTGCTGGGATTCAGACCCAGACGCACTCGGCCTGTACATGATCCACGCCATGAACAAGCTGGGTATCCTCTACTGCAGCATGGTTGAGCCTGAGGTGATCAAAGTGGATGGCAAGGTGCAGATCCCTTACAAGCTGTTGCATTTCAGGAAGGCTTTTGCTGGTACTTTCATTGTTGCCGGAGGATACAACAGGGAAGAAGGCAACAAGGCGGTTTCCGAGGGTTACACCGACCTAGTGGCATATGGAAAATGGTTTCTGGCGAACCCAGACTTGCCGAAGCGGTTTGAGCTGAATGCACCTTTGAACAAGTACGACAGATCAACGTTCTACACACCTGATCCAGTTGTCGGGTATACCGATTACCCTTTTCTTGATCTTTCGTCTGTGTGATTCCTTGAGAACAAAATTAGTGCTATATATACCTTGCTATTGACATGGAATCCCAAGTTAAATAAAATTGTTGAACTCGCTGGACAGTATGAACTCCACAGCTGCCACAGTAAACTTTTCATAAAACTTGTGAAGTTTCTTCTTTCCTGGAAATTTGAAAAACACTGTATGCTAGGTTTCAGTGCTCACTGAACATGCATCATCACTTGCGCCGTGCCGCTGGTTAGCAGATCAGGCCTGCGGTACGGGAAGCCGACTGCAGGTCCCGGCCTTGGCTGTGATGCTCAGTGAGTTTTCTGGTCAAGTACCTTGCATTTCAAGTTCTTTAATTTTGTAGTTGCTACACTTAGAGTTTGTTGTTCTAATCGCAACTACTTTGTTAGCGTCTCTAACTGCAACAAGTGGATCAGATGCACACACATTTTCCTTTTGGGTGTCTTTACAATCTGCCTCGTGTATACATGTGTCTCTCTCTTCCTCCTCCCTGTCAGGCTTTCCAAGCCTCTCTACCACTGCTATTATACACATGGACCAAGAAAAGCCCCGACTCCTAGCCGCCCCGAGCGCTGCGAGGCGGCGCATTCGTGTGTTGATCTACCCTCCATCAATGATCTCTCCTTGATCTGCTCCGTGGAGAGACGCACACGAATGCTCTGGTCTGAGACCATGGGATTCGCCGTGTATGGCTACCAACTCGATGCATGTTTTTTCCCCCTCAGTAATGGTGCCTGTTCGTCTTCTCCTTCTCGACCCGCGCCTTGCGGACCGCCTGCTGGATCTGCCTCTCGTGCTCCTTGAGCATGTCCTCCATGTTCCCGCCGGGCGGCATCAGGGGGCCCGAGTAGTGGATCCTCTTGTTCTTCCCTCCGAATCCCTGAAAAGTTAACGATTGCAGTGTGATCAGCCATTGCCTGAATTTTGGTCTCGTCAAGAGTGCCATTGCTAGGAGCTGAATGGTCTGGTCGGTACTCACGGCCGATGTGTCCCTCACGCCGAGGTCCTTCTGGTGGGAGGAGCCCGGCCGGCCGACGGCGTTGGCCGGCTCGGCGACGTCCAGCCGGTTGTACCTGGGGTTGGCGTTCCTGGCGGCCGACGAGCTCGGGTGCAGGTCGGTGCCCCGGGACGGCGCGTAGGAGCGCTGCGAGGTGAGCGTCGACGCCCTGACGGAGCTCGACGTTCGCGGGACCCCGCGCTGGTCGTTCCTGTACCACGTCGACCCGAACCCGGCAGTCTGCATCGCCGCCGGCCCGCGCCCGGCCACCGCCGGCGGTGGCTCGATCCGGAAGCCTGGCACGCTGTCCTCCTGCGAGCTGTAGTGGTGGCTCGTGCTCTTCTGGTTGGCGCGCGCATGCCTCCTCTGAAACGAGAGAAGCGGTCGCCGAGTTCAGACAAAAAGTTTGAACTGCCTTCCTGGTGTTCGAGCATCAGGAACATACTGAGAGCAGCATGGAGGAGCTCGAACCTGGTAGTCTGCAATGGCGTCCTGGGCTGGCGCGGCCTTGGCGTAGTCTCTCCCGGGCTTGATGGAGACGGAGCCCTTGCCTCCGATGGCCGTCGCGTTTTGCCTGCTGGCCGCCTGGCCTCGGAGCTTGGCGTCGTACTCCTTGCAGGGAGGGAACTTGGGCAGGCTCGCCGGGTCACACGCCAGCGGCTTCGTCCGGAAGTACTGTGATGGATGGCAGAGACGGAATGCAGCAGGATGTCAATGGCGGCTGCTGGTAAGAGCAGAACAGATGGAGGGAGAGGAGAGGAGAGGCGAGAGCCGCTTACCTCGCTGTCGAGAGCCGAGGCCGCCGTTCCCCGCGCCGACGGTTCGATGGCGAGCAGCGTGTCGAGGAGCTCCAGGGCCGTGGGGGCGAAGTCCTTGAACGTCTCGGCGATCTTGCGCCGGTACGGCCGCTGCGGCTTGAAGAGCGTCACGTCGGGCAGCTTCGCCTTGGCCCAGTAGTCCTCCGACGGCGACCCGCAGAGCTTGAAGATCTTGTGCAGCTGCTCGATCTCGGTCTGGCCGGGCATGATGGGCTTGCCGGCGAGCAGCTCGGCGAGGATGCACCCGGTGCTCCAGAGGTCGACGGCGACGCCGTACTCGGTGGCGCCGAGCAGGAGCTCCGGCGGGCGGTACCAGAGCGTGACGACGCGGCTGGTCATGGGCTGGCTCTTGGCGGGGTCGAAGGTGGTGGCGAGCCCGAAGTCGGCGATCCGGAGCACGCCGCGGTCGTCGATGAGCAGGTTGGAGCCCTTGATGTCCCGGTGCAGGACGCCGCGGGCGTGGCAGTGGCGCAGGCCCTCCAGGATCTGGCCCATGAAGCACTTGACCTGCGGCTCCGTGAAGCGCTGCCCGGAGAGCGCGGCGAGCCCGGCGAGGTCGTGCTCCATGTACTCGAAGACGAGGTAGAGGCTGTGGGAGAGGCGGGAGGTGACGATGCCCTCCAGCTTGATCACGTTGGGGTGGTCCAGCCGCCGGAGGATGTGGATCTCCCGCGCCATGAACCGCACGCTCTCCGGGTCCATGTTGACGAAGCGCACCCGCTTCAGCGCTACGATCTTGCCGGTCTGCAGGTCCCGCGCCTTGTACACGTTGCTGTACGTGCCCTGGCCGATCTGCGATCCGATCCGATTCGTGTTAGGATTGCCAATTACTATCAAGAGAAGAGGAATCGATTTGTGCTTGCAAGAAGAGATGAATGATCACCTTGTCCAGTCGCTCGAACGTGTCGGCGCGGCGGGGAAGCCAGCCGTGGACGACCTCCCCGGCGACGGAGGTGAGCCAGGAGGGCCATCCGGCGATGACGTTCTCGCCGGAGAACCCCTGCGGCACGCTGGAGATCACCTGGTACGCGCCGTCGTGGTCCGCGGCGCCGCCGTTGGCGTCCGCCGTGTCGCGCCGGTGGTGCGTGGGCGCCCCCGCGGTGCTGTAGGACTTGCTGAGGGACGTGATGACCACGACGGCGGGCGCGGTCTTCTCGACGGCCTCCTTCTTGCCGGCCGCCGGCGCGGGCGCAATCGCGGCCCCGCCGCCGGCGTTGCTGCCGGCCTTGGCCATGGCCTTGGCGTTGGAAACCGTCCGTGACATGGCGGCGTGCACGGCGGGGGCGTCCTCGTCCTTGGCGACGAGCGTGATGAGCTCCTTTAGCGACTGGCTCGGCGCCTTCTGCAGCAGGCCCGGGGCCGGGGCGGGGGCGTGGGGCGGCGCCTCCGCGACGCCCTCCTTGGAGCACAGGCCGCCCATCGCCGACGGCCGGCCGCGCGCGCTCCCGCCAAGCCGAGCGAATCAAACGCCCAGGGAACGAGAGCCGCGGCAGGAGAGAACCAAGGCCAGCTAGGATGACGCCGGCGGGGCCGACAGGAAACGGGAGAGCGGTGGTGAACGGGCAGGCATGGCGGTTGCAACCGCCGGGGCGCTGGGCGCGCGTGCACGCGGGTATCCGGCGGCGGGGCCGGACACGGGGTTGCGAATAAGCGACGGGGAGGGGAGGGGGGCAAGCGGCGGTTGGCGCGGTTCGCGGAGGGCCGGTGGGGCCAGGGCGTCAGTGGGCTGGGCGAGGGGGTGGTCGGGCCGAGGTTGGGGGAGTGGCGCGCACGACGGGAGGAGGAGACGTGCGCCCCAATTAGGTAGACCAGCCAGCGGAGCCCCGGCGTGTGGCGCGCTTGCCACGCGGAGGCTCCCCCATGATTTTGCCGGCTGATGTGGCGAACCGCTGGCGGTTCGTTGGGGTCTGATGCCTGTCAAATGTCAAACGGATGAAATCAAACACCGAATCATTAGCCTTCGGTCAACGTCGGGATCATGAACCAAACTGCTAAAACGGCGCGCGGATGTATGGCGAGGCGGGGCAACGGCGCCAGGAAAGCTTGACGGCGGGGTGATGCTTTGGTGAACGAGCATCGTGGTGGCGCGCCACCAGTCGAGTTGTCGAGGGTGGTAGGGAAGGTGACGGAGGATGTTTATCTTGACATTACGAAGGAGAAGAGCGCGAGGAAGGAGGAGGAGGAGGATAAAGATTCAGAGGCATGAGAGGAGTATTATCATATTCTTGTTAGATGGAGCGTTGCTCACGAGCTTACTAGTTGCTCTGCACTGCCAGCTTCTAGCGTGTTGAATGTTGATTTCGGTTAGGGTTCAGTTCACAACGATTCCTAACTCTTAAGATGGTCGAGTGATAGCGGTTAAAAGAAGAGTACTAAATGACAGTGAGCATGGCGGTGCCATCTCAAACTATCTTCACACGGTAGGGAATGACATCGAAATAAATGTCAATTTTATATCGCTAGAATTTATCTCAAATATGTCATTTTATATTGCTAGAATTTGTCTCAAACACTGGGTGCGGATAAACATGAAGCACTTAGTTGGTGCAAATAAACATGAAGGGTGGGTTGCCTCCTGCTGAAAATTTTGAAGCAAGGTACTACATAGAATTTACAGCGGCCGCAGCCGCAGTAACATGTGCTGTTGTGGTTGCACGGTAAACGCTACCACTGTACCAATTAAAAGTTCGCATATTGAAACTTAGCGGCTATATATTATTGTTGCACTCGCAATGCAACAACAAGGCTCCAAACTTTAGTCTCTATACTACGCGGTTGTATTAGACCTTGCACTAACTATTCTCATTCGAAATACAAAGATTTACAACTCTCCTGATTACTCCATCCATTTTGAAAAAAAAACACCATTCTAGTTTTGTCTCCACTCTGAAGTCAAATAATCTAAGTTTAATTGAATTCATAAAAAACTATGAATACTTAGGATAACAGATATGTATCATTATATTCAGCTTAGAATACTTTTCTATAGTGTATCAATTTGGTGTCATAAACGTTGGTGCTCTTGTTTATGAAAAATTGATCAAGCTTAAGATGGTTTGTCTTGGTATAAAACTAGAATGACTTTATTTTTGAGACAGATGGAGTATTTTAGAAAAAAAAATGTGTTTAGCTAGTAGATGAAGTAATGGTGGTGATCTAAGGAGAGATTTATACACATGGGAGATGCTGGAGGTATCGATTGTGTGCGTGAAAGCAGTGGAAGGTCTAACAAATTACTAGTCCGTCCAACTAAATTAAGCCCGCATGCTGCTGGTCCGGCCCAAGCCCAACCAACAAGGCAATGCAACAAAATAAGGAAAAAGTTCTTTTTACTTCCCTGAACTTTGGGACGAATCCGTGTTTCCTCCCTAGACAATAAATCGTCCACCTGGACTCCTCGGACTTGCAATATCGAACATATGACCCCCTCGGTGGTTTTTCTCAGTGGTTTTTCTCTTTTTTATTTATATTTATTTTGGCTGAATCTTCAAAAAATTATAGTAAATAAAAAAAATTATAAAATAAAAAATCTAATTTTGTTGGACTCCACATGAGTAGATCTAATTATATTCTTGAGCTGCAGTAAAAATTTCATGCTCATTGGATCATGTATGCTAACAGTTGCTCTAACATACATGATCCAATAAGCATTAATTTTTTACTACAGCTCAAGCATATAATGATTAGCCCACCATAAAATTCCACCGTACTTGGACCACGGAAACTGTAGATATGAATTAATCACAGGAAAGTATATATCTAAAGTACAATAAAATATTTTTACTAAATTATATCATATAATATGTTCACTACATAGATCTACTCATGTGGAGTCCAACAAAATTGAATTTTCCATTTTATGATTTTATTGTGATTTATTATGATTTTTCAAAGATTCAACCAAAATAAACATAAGAGAAAAAGAGAAAAACCACTAACAGAAACCAGCCAGGGAGATCATATGTCCGGTATCGCGAGTCCGGGGAGTCCAGATGGACGGTTTCATTGTCTAGGAAGGAAATACGGATTCGTCTCAAGGTTTAAAGAGGTAAAATGTACTTTTTTCCACAAAACAAACTTCCAAGAAAGCTCTCTCGGTTGTCTCGAGCCGCTGAAGTGAATTGAGCAAACGAGCCTTTATTCATGTTCATACAGCATATATAAGATGCCCTACGAATCTTTTGTTAAAAGAAAAAAAAGCATATACGTCATGCTTTAGCTCTCAATAGGGGTCGCAAAAGCTAATGCCGGTTTTCCTGACTCCGGGACAATTAAGCACGGAGACAAAAAAAAAAAAAGCTTGAGATGAAAATCTTTAAAGAAGACTTGTGTTTTTTTTTGCAAAAAGAAGTTTGGCATTCAAATGCCACTTTTAGAACAGAACAACTAACCTCGTTGCAAAAGAAGATGAAGAGACCCATATCCACTACTTAGTTGAGATAATTCCGTCCTAACGAACACTCGAGTAATTTTCGATTTGCTTTCTCACTCAATTTTTTGTACGCCGGCTGCTTGCCTGCCTTGCCATGCCGGTCCAGCAAGCGAGCTAGCGCTGGAGCCAGGCCCGCCACTAGTGCTGCTGGAGAGACCGAGTATGACGGGCTCGCAGCTAGCTAGGTTTGGTTTCTGAATGTGAAAATTTTATCCTAGTCGATGAGCACCAGCGTGCATTTTGATTGTTGTTGTGGGTTCAGCTCATTAGAGCGTGGTTATTCAAGCAAGATCAGCTGGGTTAGTTTAGATGAACCATGAAGTTCAATTTTTCTTGTACTTGTTTTTGATCACGTGTTGTCATCTAAACCAGCAGGTGTGCGTGTTTTGTATGTGTCATTTTCCATTTTGTTCTACCTCTTCTCTTTGCAGTATTATTGTTAACTAAGATGGCATGCCAGCAGTCAATCTCATGGCAACATACGTGTTTCCTTGTTGGGCAGATTTTTAATTATTTCTTTCATGGTTTAATCTCTTTAGGTATGCTTTTGTTATTTTTTGTTAGATTAAGGTATGTTTTAATTTTTGTTCTTCTCTGTCCCCGTGAGCTTTGCCATTCCTTTCATGTTATTTTCAAAAAAAAAAAATTCTCGATCACGTGCTGCCATGGTTGTAATTTCAGCAGCAAAATCGATTTTATTTAGCTTAACCAATGCGAGTTGGCTGCTAGCATGTACATCTTCAGTCATACTTGCTGAGTGCATTGTATTGTTTTAGTTCATTCACCAGTGTGTGTATGTACATGTGAATCTCCTTTTTTATTCTAACGAATCTTCCTGACAACATGCTAGTCTTCTTTCATTTTCCGATTGGTGCATGCACGGTTCTTTCAGTCCATTCCCCCTGTCGGTGGTTTGATTGGAAAAATGAAAAATCGATTGATTTTTAGCTGCTCGTCACTCAAATCTTGCCATCTAGGCAGTTCCACGTGGCAATCCTTCATTGGAGAGAAAATCGATTGACGCAAAGAATTTTTTTCACTCGATTGTTACGTAGTCATTCCCTTCTACAAAGCCAAAATAAGGCTTTCACTTCGGGAACCATGGGCTCTAAAAAAAGATTGAGAAAAAAGGGACAAGGCCACCCTAAATTAGTGAGCCGGGTTCTAATTACGACGGGGTCCGTCCGCTCTGAATGTAGCCACTAGCCGGGTGACCAAAAGTGGCGGGCGACAAGATGGAACTGTTCACTACTAAAAAAGACTTGATTGGCACGATAGATTAACTGGGCCACCCAGCGGCGTCGATGGCCGGCCGCTCAAAGGCCTGGGCGATCGCTGGCCATCGTCGTCGCCTCCGCTGAGCGCGACTGATAGCTAGGCGTTGTCCGTGGCAAACCTGCAACCCACCACTGCGGTGTGCGGACCTCGATCGGCCAGGTCGTTCGCACAGCATATTTGCCCTTTTATGTGCACGGACAGAAACCTTACCATTAGAGATTCAGCGTCAACTGTTGAGGTGCTGATTGCTGGTTTAGTTTGCTTGTCGCACAACGCTGTCCTGATACAACGAACTGGCCATCCAGTCTGAGAGGACGTGCATGTCGTCGTTGCTGCTGCGCCGGTGACCGGTGATGTCCCGTCACACGTGCTGGCTAACAGAGAAAAGAATTCGGTTGTCAAAAAGATGAACCGAAGGCGGCACAGTTAAATTCGACAGTAACTAAGCTGACGTGACTGCGTGACAGTGCGAGAGAAGGAAAGAGACAGGTTCTGTTTATTGCATTTTTGTTAGCTGCGATGATACCTGTTTCAAGAAAGGAACTAGCTAGGGAATGGGATCCCGTTTCAATAATAGGACAGGAATCCGCATTAGTTTAGGGAGGCTTTGTTTGAGCAAAGTGGTAGAGAGATCTTTCCTACAAATTGAAGTCTCGGAGAGGTTCAACCAGAGGCGAAGCCAGAATAAAATGCTACGGGGTTCAGCCGGATTCTTGTTGAAGTTTAACCGGAATCCAACATGGTGAAAAATTGTGGGGTAGAATTCAAGTTTTTAACAAGTTTTATTCAAATTTTTAGGGATACTTAAAGCCGGATCTAGATGTGGAAACCTTCTCCTTTTCCAATTTTGAAGTATGTATATGATTTTCACCTGAGTGTTTTAGGCTTTCGAAGTACATGTACATTTTTCACCTGCGGATCTTGTTCAATCAGACGCCTATCATGTTGTCTTCGTTGTCAGCTTCCTCCTCTTTTTTCTCGATAGGGTGGCAAGAACTTTGCCGTAAAATTTTTACGGTAAAGCTGTAAGTTGTAACTGTCCTTTTAGGAAAAAGACTTCTTCCCCCTCACTCACTCCTCTACCACGGTGTCCTCGCCGCCCCCGTCCTGCCCCCACTGCTACATGCTTCCATCTATGACAGAATTGTCATCGAGGTGTCCCGGTCTCGACCCTTTCCACCGGCCATCATCTTCCATCCTAGCTAGCAGCGCCGCCGCGGCCCCATCCATCATCCTCCACCGTCAAGCCAACCTTACCCCCCCTGGGGGTTTCTCTAAATTCACAAATCACTAACTCTAACCTGCCAGATAGGCCGGATCTTACTGTATAGTATATCTTAGAGGAGTTGAAGAGGATTATAAATGAGGAAGAGGTGTTACATTGAAAAAACACCGAATGTCATGTCACTTTCCCATTTAATTGAAACGAAACAGGCAGGAGATTTGCAGTTTGGGCACATGTCTGCGCGTCAGGCAAATGAACATTTGCGCAAGATGCGCGACTATACTTAATTACTGATATAGGTAACTGTATTATGTCACTGGATTATTACAGCGCGCGCGCATATATATATATATATATATATTAGGTAAATATGTCCGTGCGTTGCTACAGATAAAGTTGGTATAGGTATTATATACGTATAGTGTTCGTATGTTAATTTGTAGGGATCTACATAATCGAGTCGTGGATAAAGGGTTGATCCGCTCGCATACGGGATGGACTAAAGCCCACTTGTCAATGATATGATACGGACCAACCAAAACTTTAGCTGCAAACCTTACATGCTTTAAAAATAGATATATAGATATAGATATAAATTGGTGCCTTCAGGTGTCGGCAAACATACACGATCCTCCTCCTTGCCATCACGCATCATGTGACATTCGTGATGATAATTCAGTAACAGCAGAACGCAGCTACCTATCTATCCGTCCATCTATCGATCAGATCGAGTCCCCCATATGATTGCCTTGTTGCCCGGGTACTTCGGTCCTCATACATGCATGAATGCATGATCTATCCTTGTGCACGCAATTGCAGTCGGTCAGAGCTATCATCTGGACCCGGCAGTACGTGCTGCCGACTGCTCGGTCCCAGCATCATCACGGGCGAATGATTGGGTGGGACCGATCGCGCAGCTAGCAGCTGTCACATCGATCGCATGCAGCCCTGACCCAATGATTGGAACGGGATCTTTGCAGGTCGCAGAGGAGTCGTACGGGCGCCTGTACCTCTGACCTCGATCTCACTCACCTTTCTTCGTTCTCTGGATCGGATCCATGCACTTGCAGGGATCAGGGATCAGGGATCCATTCCTGGCCGGGTACAACAGCCAGATCTACTTCCTCGCGCTGTTACAACTACTCCTCGTCCCTGTTGCTGTTGCTGTTGCCTCAGCTTGCAATTGCATCGCCCGGACGGACGGCCGGCGCGCGCCGCCGCCACATATACATAGCAGCTGACGATAATTTCCTGGATCAATTTGTTCAGAATTGTGCATCGATCGATCGAATCTCGCTGATCTGTCCACTTCGATCTTGCAGTGCGTGCTCGCCGCCACGACCAAAAGCCAGGGCCCAATAATCATCACTAGCTCGAGGTATGTGGATCTATCGGAGGCGATGGGGTTGGGATCCGACCCCTTTTTGACCTGATATCTGATCGTCAGGTGATCTGCATCATAATCATAATAAGCCACAAGGACAATGCTACAATCCTAGTTGTTTTTCATCGTCTTGTCAGCTAGGAAGGTACGAATTAGACAGCATCCGATTTTCCTCTCCAGTTGCATGAGCTAGGACTTTAGTAAAATGGAGAAAAGGGGACTGTCTATGACTTTAACCATTTCCCATGTATGTCTATACCCAAGGCCATAATCTAATCTAATCACTGTAGAGAGAGCGCATAATTATGAGATTAGAGGAGGGGTCGAGGACTTTTTTCGTGCCGAAGATATCGAAAAGGGCTTTGATACGGTACTCCAACTACCTCTAGGAGGTAAGAGTTCGAATGAATCACAACCGTTGATTTTTCAGATAATTAAATATTAAATAATTAATATAATCCCGCACGCAGCGCCGTTGCTTCTCTGTTCGTTCAGAAGGCACGCGGATCTGGCGGCGGCGGCAGGGCGCGTGCTGCGTCCGCGTCCCTGCGCAGGGCAGCGCGAAGCTGGGCAAGCGGCATAGCTGGTTCCGCGAGACGCCTGCAGGCCACCCCATCGGCATCGGGGCTGGCACCAAAGGTTGCAGTCACCTGCGTTGCCCCTACAATTAATGGAAAAAAAAAGCAAACGTTGTATGAAGTAATATTAAAACTATTACCTACTAAGAGGTAATATGGATTAGATCAACGGTTTGTACCGTAGCAAAGCCCTACTGAAAAATAGCTTATAGATCGTAGATTTTGAAAAGCTGGTGGGATCTTGATTTTGTAGATTGTTCAACCTAAGGGCTAGAATGTAGTAATAAGGTAGGATTTGTTTGAGCTATGGATTGAACAAATTGCGAGCTAAAACAAACACATCCTAAGTCAAGTAGTTCCAAGAACCCCGGGGACAAGTCGGCGATGACCTTTACACTAAGCACAGTACGCACATACCACTCTCGCTTTGCCACCATCTTTAGATTACAACACATTCTCCATCAAGAAAAATTACCCATATACCCTTTATCAAATAAAAAAACTAATATGGGCACCGGTTACACTATTTTTGTACTGACCCCACCTATTTGGTACTTTCGAGTGCTTTTCTTCAGGTACCCCTACTTTTAGACCACTGGGTTTCCCTCGATGGATGGATGGTCCTTATTTTTTTTCAACCATTACAAAATTTCTCATAAACTAATGCTGATACGAGCGAAGAGCATATTCTGATTCAAGAACGTACGGCGATCGGCGCCAGTGCACGCATCACACATCTCCGGTTTTTATTATATTTGGGTAATTAATTGCCACTGTTTGGAATTATATTACTGGTGATTTGATCAAATTGCTGTGAAATTAGATGCAAATTGTAGTACAAGAAAAATATAAGCCACTGGGCACTAAAACTGTTAGCCACTCACACAAAACTGTTGATGACAAATATAGCATGCTATCTTGTAGCGCGTGTCGATTTCAGATTCTTGAGCGCGTGTGCACTTCATTAGAAGCACTAGAAAACTAGCATGCAGTTGCGAAATCGTTTTCGCTCGTCTGATGATGACCAGAGGTTCCTCCTGCTGGATTCTCGGGGAGCATTTGCACGGCGCAGGTGATGTGCGTATACGTACGGGATGGATCAGAAGGGCCTTTCGGACGGGCCCCAAGTGGATCGAACGTCCTAGGTGCAGCCAAAATGACACGCCGATGATCACTGGCCACACACTAGTTACTCGGTTACACCTGCAGTCTCGCTGCAGATTAATCCCATCTTCCAATGCAGTCAATTCTCAGGATTCCCGGCCCCGTGGTCGTCTCATCTTCAATTTGCCGCCGACCTATCAAATCTATCTGCTATCTATCCATCAGATCTTTCCAGCATAATCCCACATGCTCCGGATTGGATATGATTCAGCTGCTTCCATCAAGGTTACACGTCGCCATCTCTTCTTTAAAAGAAAAATGTTCATCACCCACTGGCACCGTGCCGTTCCGTCCTCTCAACCTGTCAATCGCAAGCACAGCGCTAGCGTTTCACCGTGACAGATCCGGATCAGTAGTGGTCGCGCAACAGTTCGCGTCGCGGCAGCTTATCCTCGCGTCGTTCCCATGCACGCCACGCATTGCATGAACAGCCCGCTCGCTCGATCACTACCCGGCGGCGTCGGCGCGCGCCTATATAAGAGAGCTCCGAGATCGATCGGTCGATCTCGATCACTTGCACCGTCGCGTCGCTAGCTACGCTGCTTCTCGCACTAGCATTCCGGTAGGCATCGTCATCGCGTTGTGAGATCATCGAGCGAGCTCGATCGCTCGATCAGCCATGGAGAACCTGCACCACAGCCAGCAGCAGCAGCCGGCCGCTCCGGCGGCGTCGGCGGCGCCCGCCCCGCAGTACCGGGGCGTGCGGCGGCGGAAGTGGGGCAAGTGGGTGTCGGAGATCCGGCAGCCGGGCACCAAGGTCCGCGTCTGGCTCGGCAGCTTCGACTCCGCCGAGGCCGCGGCGGTGGCGCACGACGTGGCGGCGCTGTGCCTGCGCGGCCCGCGGGACGCGCAGCTCAACTTCCCGGGCTCCGCGGGCTGGCTGCCCCGCCCCGCCAGCACCGACCCGGCCGACATCCGCGCCGCCGCGGCGGAGGCGGCCGAGCGCGTGCGCCGCGAGCCGGCGCTGGTCGCCGCCGCCGAGCCCCCGGCGGGCCGGCTCGACGACCTGGCCGTGGGCGGCGAGTTCGGCGACGACATGGAGTCGTCGCCCCGGCTGTGGACCGAGATGGCCGAGGCCATGCTGCTGGACCCGCCCAAGTGGGGCCCCGACGGCAGCGACGGCTCCGAGGGCTCCGGCTCCCAGCATTGGCCCCAGGGGTCCCTCTGGGACGCATGCTAGGCTGCCACGTTATCAACCTCTGCTGCTGATGTCCTGATGTGTCCACGTGGCGCTTCGTTCGCGATTCTATTCTTTCCTATGGATTTGCCATTCAGGTCGATGGAAGCTACTATTAATGCTAAAGCATATTTTTCAGGATAAACGAGACGGACGTGCCAGCAGTTAATAATTAAGCACATCACCGATCAATCTTCAAATACTATTGTAGTGCAGCAAATATGCGGTACGGTCTATCATATAAGAGAGCTTAAATAATGTGTCAAAATGTGTGTAGTGTATGCGATGTATGGGGTAATTGTAATGAATAAACATACTCAAATTAAAATCGCTCCAAAAGGGGGATGCTCTACATACTAACTCTATGTTACTCGCCATCTGCTGACAAGTGATACTCACCTCCAAATTTAGAGAAATATAAGCTCCATTTTTCGGAGGCGCGCACCTCTGCAGTCTATAAGACGTGGAAAAAAAGGGGTCACTTTGCCTCATTTGAAGGAATTTATATGGTCCTGACTCCTGACCTTCATTCTAAGCCCAAAGGTCGGTTCAGTACCAATTTGTCATTTAAAATAATTGCTAGAGCTCTTGCATGAGAATTTAAAACATCTGATAATCAAATTGCCTCACCTCATACTCTTTTCCCTGCCACCGTTTTTTTTTCTCAGGAGGCGTGGACAAGCACATAAAGTCAAAGTGGGAACCCCTCCAAAGAGTTTTTTTAAAAAAAAATACAAATTCGTAATTCATTTAAAAGTAGGCCTAGACTTCCCAAAATTACTGAAATACACCTATATTGTATATTGGTCTAGAGAAATTACTATTGTTGTCAACTGCAGAAACAAAATCAATGTTTTGCTAAACTAAACAAAGAAAATACTTAATTTCGGTCTATCGAATAGATGGGATAAAGAATCGCGGTTCTGTTCGGCAAAAGTAATTTGACGTCCAATGGAAAGACGACATCGCTCCTAATTTTGTCAAATTGTACTGAAAAAATCAAGTTGTCACCCAACAGAGTAATCACACTACTAGAAAACAAGCCTTCAATACTGGGTAGAAACGGTCTTTCCATTGGCTGGTGAAGGTTACACCCGGTACTAAAAGTTTTGGTAAAAAAAATATTAAATTCAGGAAGAGGCCCGCACCAGCGTACAAGCCACAAGTCATGCGATTTTTTCACGCGAAATACACGCGCTAACAGTGGCCAGGATTCGAACCCGCGACCTCTTGTGTGACGCGAACCTCCCTTACTATCTCACCTACACAGCAGTTGTGATTAAAAGGAAGATACTTTCGTGTTGAAGTAATCCGTGGAGAACCCTTTAATACCTAGTGGTAACACCACCCGGTACTAAAAAGGGTCGGTAGTAAAAGGTCTTTGGACCTTTCCATCCACCTTAAAAGTACTAGGAGGAACATAACCTGGTACTAATGCTAGAATTAGTACCGGATTATTTTTCTACTGGTACTAGAGTCAATTAGTTGGTCGATGAAAAAATCATAGGCCGCTGAGGGATCAGTTGGCCACATCTCGAGGCTGGCAACAAGCAGAGCAACAGCAATGAGCGAGGGCAGTGAGTAGGGATCAGCTACAGATGTTTATAATCTCAATTTCATAATCTACAGCTAATTCAAACATACCCTTAGTTGAGGTAACTTTCACACTTTCAGTTGGCGACATAAGTTTTCAGCGATTGGAATAGCGGCAATATATTCTTTGTTCTTGAGATAATAAAGATGTGCAAATCTCTTTCTATATCTCTATAATAAAAAAACACCGTGCGCGAGAATCATCTGTGATCAGAAAAGTATTACGTGCACTATGTAATGCTGCAGTACCGTGTGATTCCTGGTCTCTTGTGTCGACACTTCAGCCGTGCTGCAAGATGATGTCCCACTTGCAGGGAAAAAAAAATTCTTTACCAAAATGTCAAGATCTTTTTGATTTCCATATTGGAAACACAGGACCCCTTTGAGCTTTGGCTTTGTTCCATGTTGCGCACGCTGATCTCTACTCAGGCCTCGTCCAAAGGAGCTATCGACATCGCTAGCCTAAGTGAAGTTTAAAATAATTAAAAAACGAAAAAAAAAATCATGACTAGTAACCTGTCAGAGTATTATCAGTATTGATCTGTGCACCTTAGAGATGGTGAGACCATATTTTATATCGGTTTGCGTTCGCGACCATCGCTTACCTTCCAGCCAGCGAGCTGTCTTTTCTCTCCCTCTCTCCTCCACGTAGAACCAAGGTACTGACACACGCTAGTGACGTCGCCATTCTTTTGAGGGGGCCTCGGAGCAGTAGGCACAAGAATATCGTGCCAATAGTTAAAAGCAAAAGAAAAAACTTTGGTGAAAAGTACTTGCTTTAGTTTGATGGTAAATAGCAGTAGGATCTGCACAGGAGTCGCCAGTCCATAAAATTCCAGGAACCAGCGTAGCAGCACCTATCCGTTGCAAACTTGCTTCCAATGCCCGACCAGCCTCTCCAACCTCGAAGAAGGTCAAAGGTCAAAGCAAAGCACGCACATGACACGACCAGCCCCAACCCCAAGACGCGAGGCCGCAGGAGACACGAAGAAGAAAACGGAGCCAATCACGTTTTTTTAATCCTGGGGCCGAGGCCCAAGAGGCCCATGAAAAGGGGCCACGCGGACAGGACAGGACAGGACAGGACAGGCGTCGAGCAACGGCTCGCCGGCGAGCCGCGCCGCCTTTAATTCGAACGTTGGAGTCCATCGTCCCCATTCCCCCCTCCCTCCCGCATTTACTACCGCCACCTCCCACCTCCCGGGGCTCCGAGCCGTTAGCCATCCGCCCTCCCTTCCCGGTCTTGTTTCTTGGCCAACGCCAGCGCCAGCGCCGCCGCGGGCACTAAGGAGCAGGGATTAACTGCTGCGCCTCGCCGGCCGCCTCCGTTACGACCCGTTTTCCGTTGCTCGACTTCGCTTCGCTTCCCTCCCCTTCCTCGGCGGCGAGCCAGTAGGTGAGCCCCGCACCGCCCGCTCTTCCGGTCGTTGTCCCTTTGGATAGGCCGTGCCTCCTCGATCGATTCTGTCCCGTCGCCCTCGGTACGATCCGGGCTCTTGATGGGTTTCCGCAAGTGCTGCGGTTGGGGATGGGACTCGCGCGGGGCGTTCGGTTGGTGGGCGCCGCCGTGGTGGTCACGGTTGGTAGGCTTCTCACTTCTCAGGGCTTCACTACCGCGCACGCGCGCCCAGCAGGGTCTCTTGCTGGTTGTCGCGCGCGTTCATCGGTTCGTGTTTCTTCTTCGAGGTAGGGATGGGCAGGGCGGGTCGCCGTTTTGCGCCCGTGAAGGGGGATTTTCACCAGCCGTGTATCTATGTTTGGTCTGGGGGTTTCCGTTGCTAGATGCGTCCGTTTGAGGTGGATTTGTTTGTTGGCGAATTTTGGTGCTGAATATCGCGTTTCTTGTTCCGTACAATCAAGGCGTTATTTATTTTGTTCATCCTAATATCGTGGTACCTTTGCTTCCGAGGCGCAACTCATGATTGTGCTTATGTGATGGTGAATTTGGTGCTGCAGGTGTCTCATGATTGTGCTTATGTGATGGTGAATTTGGTGCTGCAGGTGTCTCTGCGCTCTTATTCTGCTGAAGCTAGCTGGGTAGGTTATCCGGACAACAGAAGCAACAATGGCTGCCGATGTTGGGCAGCGATTCAGCTGGTGGTCATGCTCGGATTTGCCTTACAATGACCACAGCACACAGGTATTGCGTTCTGCTTTCCTAATCAGTGATTTCTCACCAGTAATTTCTTGGAATTGTCAACTGAAATCCTAGACCTGGATAGTTCCTGAACATAGTATTATGGTTAGCAGATTGGATTTGGATCCAGTCGTTGTATTTTCCTTCTGTTTTTTCAAAAGTCTAGATAATGGCTCCATGTATGGGTATGGTTGTCTATTGTTCATCTCAATGAATAAATCAAATATCATGAGTTATCATTGTGCATTATGTCTGGTTTTCAGGATTCTTCAGTTCAGCAAATGGTGCTCAATCATGGTTCAGTCTCATTTGGTAGATTTGCTGCAGAATCCTTGTCATGGGAGAAGAGGTCAGTGTTTGAGCATAACAGACAACAAGAGGAGCTAAGCAAGCTCACAGCACCTGGTTTGGTTGCACAAAAGAAGGCATTCTTTGAAGAATATTACAAGAGAGCGAGGCAACTGAAGGCTCGGGGGGCAATGCACCAGACTGAAGGCACAATGGACGAGAGGAATGATGACAGTACTCTTGGCCATAGCAGCCAAGTAGATGAATTACCTGCAGATATGTCAGAAGATCCAGTGGCTAGTGCTCCAAGTTCTATTTCTGAACCTATCACTGAGGTCAGCTCATCAGATGAGAGGAAATGCCAAGATGGTCATGAGCTCGGGTACTTGACATTTAATCCATTATTTTCTCAAACAGCAAGCATGCAAAATATTCAGGAGGAGGAGAGGTCTAGCTCTGGTCAAAAGCAATATCTTGACCAGGAGTTCCCCTGCGCAGCACAGACAAGTAGCAATCATGGATTCAGCTGTGAAGCTATTGAGAGAAAAATTCTTGCTCCAAAACGAGTGGTATCAAATGATAATGGTGAAAGTCATGCTGCTGGCTCGAGAATTGTCTTACCAATAGCAAGTCTACAACCAGAAGGTTTGGACGTTGGTCATGACAAGCGTGCGGCAAGAAAAAGTGTATCTATTGTTAATAGATCAATGAAGATATTGAAGGTAATGTCACATCTGGAATTCAGAATAATTGCTATTTTAGTCTAGAAACTTCATCACAGGAGCACAGTAGCAAAGGTTTTGCTGCATGGCTAGATAATTCAATATTTGGATTTTTAGTTCCTTTGTAGATACACACTTCTAAACACAGGTGTTTATGTATTTGCTTCAAACACCGTAAACAATTAAACACATTTGTTATGTATTTGCTTCAAATACATGACTAGTGCAGATCATGCTTAGATACTGTAAGATTTGGATACTTATTTACTCTATAGATACACTGATAAAATAACAACCATTAACAAGCATCATAAACACATGTGTTTCTTTATTTACTACAAATAATGGTTAGTGCAGAGCATGGCTTTGTGCTAAATTCCATCCTTAACATAGTTGGGATGGTGTATTTTCCAAAATATATTTCAGTTCTAATATAGATGTGAACAAGTGTGGCCACTTTCTGAATAATACGAAAGAAAATTTTCATGCCATAGACCCTGTCGTCTTGATTGATATAAGATGTCATGGAAACAAGTTTTGGACTTTGTTGATCCAATGTATCTTTGTCTAATTATCTCAGGACCTGCCAACTTCTGTTATACACACCCAAAGGGTAGACTTAAGAAGCAATTCAGAAAACAGGCCCTCTCAAGACTTGAAGGATCCATTCCACAAGAGAGTTGAGATGAAATTGCGTGCTTTATCTGATAGATTGGACGCTGATAGAACCGCAGCCTCTTCAAGATCAGCTTCTTATCAGCATCCTGATAGAGCTATTACCTCATGTAGATCTTCATATCAAAATAATGATAGAGCTGCAACATCATCCAGATCCAGTTTGCGTCAGAACACCAATAGAGTTTTGGCACCTTCTAAATTAGCTGCTCAAGCTTCCCAAAAATATCTAAATGGTGTGCAACGTTCAAATGCCCTTCCTCGTGGGGTTTCATTTAATAAAGGATCAAGTGCTTCTCATGTTGCATCTGGCAACAGTACTGCTACTGGGAAATTGGCTGCCAAAACATTGGTGATGCCCAGTTCATCTCAAGTTAGCGCAAGAACATCAAAAACTGCTCAGGTAATTTCGCCCCCTAAAAAAATGAGCATTCATCTTTGAATGGTTAAACTTCTTATCCATCCTGTCACTTCCAGTTCATTTTTTCCCCTTCAGAAATAGAGCTTCAGTTGCTTACTGCCATAATTGGACCAAATTTGATCCGTTCATATAGTTTTTCAAAGTGCCAGAATGCTGATATCCTGATAAATTTGCTGACCCTAAAGCATTATCGATTCAAACATATGTGACAAGGTCAATATCATTTTGCAGGTTACATTAAAAAGGTCAGCAGGACTTACTAGCATAAACGATGGATCAAAGAATAAAAGGTCTTTAGTTCTCTTGGTTTCACATATTGAATGGAGATCTTGGAGGAATGTTACTGATATTTTTGCCCTCTTTGAGTAATGATCAGGAAGCAGCTGAGTACACCCGCAGCATTGGATGAAAATAACAGGAAGAGAGGATATGTGCGTGCATCTGCATCTCCGAGTGCAAGGTACCTCTAGCTGTTTTCTATTTGCTGAATGATTTGTTAAGAAAGATTTAGTTATCTTAACTGCAGTAGTCCTTTGTGCAGAAGCAGCTCCGAAAATTCCCCCCATACTGCAAAGGCACCTAAGACTACAAATATGACAAATGTGGTATCCAAGGTAAAACCTATATGAGAAACGAGATGATTGTCCATAACTATCTTTTTCCAGGCAATGGGGAGTTCAAACCTCTTAGTGGATTCCATTTAAATCGTTCTGAGATGGACTGCATAATGTTCAGTTTTTTTTTATTGTTTGAGTGATGCTGCCAGTTTGCAGTGTTTTGTTTTGGTCCTCTTAACTGACATGGATCAAATGGTACTTCATTGTAGACGGAACCTTCGCAGAAGTCAAGATCCGCAAGCCATACTGTTGGTGCAAGAAGGACAACGACAAAGCGCTCTGTGACCAGTGAACAAAACAGAAAGGTTGGATATCTCATTTTTGGGCATTTCCCTTGTGCAATGCTCAAAATCGCTATCAAGCTTCCTTTCCCCTCATTTCCAAAAGTCAACATAAACTAAAACATCGGTTGCATACATGGTGTACACAAACAGGTGCTGCGATCGGGCGGTGGAAGGCTTGCTGAATCCGGCACGAGCAATCCGAAAGGTGGTCCATCCCTGACTAAGAACAAGCCAAGGTAGGCCCGCTTCACCAGGTTTACGCTAACTTGCATTCAGTATTGGCATCAAAACCCTTGTGCATGTTTATTTCAAAAAACCCTTGTGCATGTGATGTGAGCCTGTCAACGGTTCTGACCGGCCTTTTTTTTGCAGGCAAGAGAGGCCACGATGGCGATGATGATGATGATCCCGAGAGCACCGTGGGCGCAGTTGGCCCCGTTTACTCGCGATGATCATCCGGGCCGGGAAGCCTAAACCACTCGGCCCATTGCGGCAAGTAGCTATCAACAAGGGGCCCAGTACATATGGCAAGGAGACATGCTTTGTCCTGTAGCTGTAGGTGGTCACATAGATAGATATACAATGGTTGGTTGGCTGGTTGCTGTTATTTTACGTGGCGAGTCTTGGGCAGCTCCAACCTTGGAAGCGTCCCTGACTAACTTGCATTCAGTGCTGTGAAGGATTCTTCCTCCTTCTGCCACGGTTTGTGAAGGATGCGATGGATTCTCCCTGCTACGGTCCGTGACGTTTCGCCGTCACGTTTGTTGCTATTTGGCGAAGGTAATATATATATCGGAAATACTCCTTCCATTCGGAATCATAAATAAATTGCTATTTCACCGACCGTAGCCCGCAGGCCGTGGATTTCACTGCCAACAGACATCATGAAATGTAATTGAGTTATCAAGACATAAAAAACTATTCTCAGAAACTGAGATCAGTCTCAGTGCACAGTTCTATGATACAGTTATCAAGACTGAAAACTAGATAACTGTGTCAATTGAGTTTTATAGAGACGAAACTTCTCTTCTGTTCTATAAAATTTTTCTTCTTTTCTTCTCTCGCTGGGTCAGCAAAATTAATGAGGTGATATAAAATTTAATATATAAAACTTTCCGTAAAACTTGCATTGAGACGGCCCTGACCACCCGCCGTCCTATCCGCGTGGCTTGTCGGATCCGCACCGGGAGCGCGCCACGTGTCGGCGAGAATACCACGTCGGCGCTGGTGTCTCTGCCCTTGGAGCCTAGCAGCACCGGGAGTAGATTTTTTTTCTCCCCTCGGCGGAAACCGTCCACCAGGCAGGGACACCCCGAATCTCCGATAACCTGCGCTCTCTATGTCATTTGGGCCCCACCTATCGGTGCGCCTGGTGTCCCACTCTACAGTGAAAGGATTGGACCAGGGAGCCGTGAGCATACTGGTTCGCTTTTCTCGTTATCCGACGCCCTGGGGTGGCTACGTGGCCCGCCTGGCCCTTCCCCACTCCGCCTCTTTCCTCGCCCACACCCTTCCTGTCCCTGCTCGTTGGGACCCGCCGAGCACACGGCCCCACCTGCCTGTCTCCTCCTCCCCCGCTTTCCTCCCTCCTCTCTCCCGAGTCCCAACTCCCAACCTTTCCCCCCTTTCCCTCTTCCCTTTGCCATCCGAGGAAACGGCAGAGCCGGAGCCGGAGCCGGAGCCGCAGCCATGGAGGACGCCGCCTCGGAGATCAGCGACTGGGAGGTGCTCTCCGCGGCGTCCGGCTGCGGGGGCGGCGCTGCCGACGACGACAGCGAGGTCGTGGTCGTCTCCGGCGGGGGCGGCGACGTCCTCCACGACCACTTCGCGCTCGCCCCCGCCGGCCCCGGCGCCGGGTCCCCCGTCGAGGGCCCGTGGCTGGAGCCCGGGGACGCCTGGGAGGGGTTAGAATTGCTGGACGGATTCGATCCGATTCCGGGAGCAAGCTTCGATCTTGCCGCTGGGGTTTCGAGCGAACGGCTGCCGCCGACAGGCGGCGTCGATGAGGCCCGAGGAGGCTCGATTCTTGAGGCCACCGTGGCGCGCGGCACAACCTGGGGCGCGGATGGTAATCAAGCCGAGGCGGTAGACGGTGAGGTTGACCAGGAGAGTAATGCTGTGACTGATCACGGCGAATTGGGCTCGATGCTGCCGCCCGAGCATCATGGGTTGGGAGAAACTCTGGAATCCGATGCAGCTACGCCCGCAGGTGCCTCGCTACAAAGCGAGGCATCGGAGAGTTCCCCTGTCCAATTGGATGGTGGAGAAATTGATGCGGGTGTAGGAAGCCCATGCCTTGAGGATGCTGTGGCAAGTGACGGGATTCATGGTGAACAAGAGGAGCAGGAGCAAGGGGGCAGCGCTAGTGCTGCATCCAGTTGCGATGAGCCTGATAGCGAGGCAAAGGACGGTGCTTTACCTCTGGCTCACACACCGGGCACTGAAGAGGGCGACAAACAAGTAGTGGTCTGGTGGAGGCTGCCGTTCAGGCTGCTGCACTACTGTGCTTGGAAGGTGAAGCCGGTGTGGTCCTTCTCCATCGCCGCGGCGTTGCTGGGCCTGGTTGTGCTGGGGAGGAGGATGTACAGGATGAAGCGCAAGGCAAAGGGATTGCCCCAGATAAAGATTGCATTTGATGATAAGGTAAGCTCTTTGCTTCTGTTCAATACATCTGTTGCTATATTAGAACTATGGATCTGATTCTGATTGCGCTTTAGTCTAGCTCTAGTACAATGGCATAAGCTGCATAATTAGCTGATAGGAAGGCTTTATTCGTTCATTCAATAGTTTATTTGATGGAGATAATTTGTTATTGGAATTGCTGGATGAGTTATGATCAATACTGTTTCATTAAATTGAAACATCACAGCTAGTGGATGTATTGTTCAGGCACAAGCGTCAAGGAAAAAAAAATTTAATTCCGAATCATAATTTACATCTATGCCTGTAAAGTGTTAGCAACCTGTATTTCAGTCATTTTTCGTGAAAGTTGACTTGCGTGGTCTTTTGGATGAACTTGCTTCCAAAGTGGGTTTGAGGTGATCAGTGTTTAGAAGTAGGTGTGAGGTGATCAAAGTTTAGAAGTGGGTTTTAGGTGATCAGAGTTTAAATGTGAATAGTACAAAGTTATCAGCATGACAGCATAATGAGCAGTATAAGGAATAGTACAGAGTTTAAGCCTTCCTTTCTTTCCAGACGAGTAACTTTTTCTAAATCATTTTGATGGGCAAAATGATTCATGAGTATGTGTGCAGGTAGTTAATTTTTCACCTTCATATTGTCTGTGGCTTACTGGCTTTAGATAATTTCTGAGAATTCAGCACTCTCTTGGGGATCATTGTCGTATGGGGGTCTATAATTATCTGCTATGATCATGACTCTGCCCTCTGGGGCTTTGCAATATCACTCAATCATTGTTCTCCATGAAATATATGGGTGTATGGGAGACATCTGAGCAAAGCCGTTTCTGAACAATTCTGATTTTGATTACTCTCCTGATATCATTGGCAGCCTTCACTTGAGAAAAAGGTGGATTCATTAGTGACTTTCAGTTTCTCATACTGGTCTCAAAATCAGAGGATTCCCTCCAGATTTTCTCATGATCAGCACCATGTTTGAGTTTCTCGCATTGATATCAAATCAGAGTTTTCTTTCCAGATTTTCTCATGATTAGCACCTGCCATGTGTCATAATGACTACCACATGTTCAGTAGGGCAGTGTCCCTCATGTAGGGGATGTATTAAAAGGCACCTGCCAGTATATTTGACTATGGCTGGCTGGAATTGGTAGTCTGTTGTCCATTAAATGACATTGGATTAGGATTGTGTTTAGTCATTAGTATGTCATGGCTAGCCCGGACCAAAATATTTTGTCGTACTTCAATTTAGACACCATACCATATTTTTCTATCCCCCCCTTTTTTTCAGAATGAAAGTCACATCTCTCTATAGATAGGTCGAGGCATGTCCACTGGTGTCCAAATGGAAGTTAAGAGGTGAATAATAGTCCTACCCTACCCAGTGTCCACTCCCATATTGCACAGTCCTATTATCGTGGAGACGTAGTCACATAGGGGATATAAATTGCGCCTTGCTGTCCATTTTCAAATTGATGTGAAGCCATTTTCAGATGTGAAAGAACGCCGGATACAATTATTGTAAAGTGTGGAAATAACAAGCTAGTAAGGACTTGTGGCAGCAATGTGTGTTCGTTCACTCCCTGCATTTCTTAAACGATAAGTCATTGGTCATAGTAACTTAGTAAGCAATTAATGGAGCATTTTTTTTTGCATTGACATCATTATTTTTCAATGAGAAGCTACAGCTCCTGACCATTCTTTCTTTCCTTGAAGTGTCTAACCATGTTTTCCTGCTTGTTGGTGTGAAAATACAGAGGACCTCCCAGTTTGCAGATCGTGCGGCACGTCTCAACGAAGCCTTCTTGGTAGCGAGGCGTGTACCTCTGCTAAGAACTTCAGCTGGTGCTGTGCTTCCATGGTCAATGGTACAGGAGAGATGAGCCAACCTGCTCAAAGCTCCATAAGAAGGTTGCGGTAACTGGTAAACCGATATGGATTATGAGCATCATCACGACCATCTGTATTGGCTTTGCCTAGATGACACTGTGAGGAGAATGCCAATGTAGTGCCTGATGCAATAGCTTTACTATGGCACTATGCTACGGCTTGTACTCTCCTCTTCCTTTGTCTTAATTTTCCTTTCTTTTTTTTGGGGAACCGCTTATGCTCCTGGTTTCCATTTTTCGCCCGTACTTGGTTTAGTCCTTGGTCAGTGGTGGACTAGTAGATTTGTCATTGGTACAGAGATATGTTTTTTTCTTGTTAATTTGGATGCTAGACTGCTCAGGTTTCATGTGCGAGCCTGTCGTGGCGCTATTGTGTACTTCTCTTGCTCTTTTACACCGATGATCATGAATCATGATGTTGGCTTTCAGTGTCTGCAGCCTGGAGTACTATCTGATTTCAGCTGGTTCACTGTACTGCTGCCTAATGAACCTGTGGTTGTTGATGATGAAATAGTGTGGTCATCTGAAGGACTGAAGGGGTACGTAATGAAGCTGTGTTCGTTGCTGTTACCTGACGGAACAGGGATGTGTTCGTCACTTCACCTCATCATCTGAATGTGTGAAAGATGGTGTGTGATGCACAGATCCTCTGCATGTGCAAAGTTACCTTAAGAGGGTTAGAACTTTGGAGGTGCCCATATCTGAATTCTGAACTGAAGTTTGGTTCAGGAGCAGAAACTAAGGGGTCGACGTTCGATCCTGACCGTTCCAATCTTCCACATCAGAATTCTGAACTGAAATTTTGGTTTGGAAGGAGCAGAAACCGAGCAGTCCATGTCAATCCTGACCATTCCGATCAGTGAAGATCAGAGATTCAGAGAGGTCTTCTTTAACCCTGTGTTTTCTTAGGCCTTAACAGTGCCCGTTTAGAACTAAATTTTCGTTTGGTAGACAGTCTTTCTCATTGATCCGTTTGGATTGTAGCTCCAGCATTGGATCAGTGAACGAACGGTCTCATTGGGCATTATTTGCATGACCACGGCAATCTGAACTCATGTTCAGCATAATCCTGATGGAGTGGTGAGAGAGTAGCGCAACATGCATCAGAGTACAGACGGGCATTGTTTAGGTCACTCTTTCAGATCAAACTATCATTTATCAACGTGTTTTTAAGAACAAAATGTGTGCCAAGAACAGGAGATTGCTTGTCCAGCATGCACATTCTATGGAAGAAAGGGCAAGAATGAAGGCAGACAACCTTTATTTTTCTTGTATTATTTCTTTGTTTCTGGTTTTTTTTTCCTCTCCAACTCGCTCGTGGTAACTTCAGCCGCCGCTGATGGGCGGTATGACGGCGAGCTCGTCGCCGTCGGCGACCTTGGCGGAGTCTGGCGCGTACTCCTCGTTGAGCGCGAGCACCATGGAGCCGCGGATCTCCTCCAGCTTGGGGAACTCGGCCAGCACCCGCGCGAGGCACTCCCCCGCGGTGGCCCCCGCCGGCACCTCCACCGACGACTCCGCCACGCCCGTCAGGTCCCGCGCGCGCGCGAAGAAGAGCACCTTCACCGCTGGCGCCGCCGGCTCGGCCGCGGCGGGGCCCCCCTCCTCCGCGCGAGCAGAATCTGGAGACAGCAACAGGGGACCGGATGAGCGCTTGGTTAGCGCCGGCACGGAGGAAACCGATAGGCGATGATTCGCGAGGCCAGAAAAGATGATTAGGAGTAGAAGCGATGGACCAGTTACTTTTGGGATCCTGCGTCGCCATCGCCGGAGGAAAGGAAGCTGCTTGCCGCCTCGTGTGGTGCTAATTTGCTGCCGTGGTCAACCTGCCGGTCTGCCGGGGAGTTGGAGGCGGCGGAACCAATCTGCAGAGAAGAGCATAACTCGAGTTAGGAAAGCATAAAGTGAATTGCAACACGCACGTGGTCGTGCCGGAGTGGTTATCGGGCATGACTAGAAATCATGTGGGCTTTGCCCGCGCAGGTTCGAATCCTGCCGACCACGTCTTTTTGTGATTATTTTTTTTCCTTTTTGGCTCTTTTTAGCCAGAATTTTGAAAACTATCTTCGAATGTTCAATTCTTCCGCTGTTGAACTCCAGGTCGCTCGAATGATCCTGGTTTTTGGTTGTCTACTTACTGAGTACTTGAACGGACGTCCGTGCCGTTTAAATAGTTGTTGCCTTCCATCCTTCAACGGCAAACAATCTCTACCCCCAATTTGAAGAGGTCCTCCCCGGCGGCGGTGAAGCCCGGCGCTCCCGCTGAGCGCTTGCTGGACTGAGGTCGCTCGTACCGTGTCCGTGTGTGTGCCTGCGTGCCCCGGCGCGCAGCTGCTTGACGTTGCAAGCGCTCCCGCGCTCCTCCTTCGTGCACAACGGGGTCGCGCCCGTAAGGTGTTCGACGGAATGCCGGTGCAGAACTAGGCGCGGCAGTGGACGTCTTACAGATGCAGGGGATCCTCCGGCCACTACGTGCCCTCTTCGCGCGCCAACTTGTCGCATGGGCCGAGCCACCGCCCCCTCCGGTCGGTGCCAGGACGAGATGGCTTCACGTCGGCGGCGGCGGTAGGGAGCCGGAGGAGGACGAGGTTGTCCCGTACGCCGACGTGCCTCGGCCCGGGAGGAGGTGGGAGCGGAAGCCGTACGTGACGCCGATGAAGGTGCTCATCCGGCGCGCCAAGGAGGAGAGGCAGGCCCGGCGGGAGAACCCGTGCCGCGTGCTGGAGCACCCGCCCGACAACGGCCTCCTCGTGCCGCACCTCGTCGTGGTCGCCCGCCGCGTGCACGCCGCGAGGGAGCGGCTCCTCGACGGACTGACTAGGCTCGTCGAGGGCGAGGACGCCATCCCGGTGAAGCGATGCAGGTGAGTCAAGCTCTCAACACTGCAGATCGAACAATCATCAGTATCTGTGCAAATTGTTCAAGAACATCATAGCATGATGAAAATGTTTCATGCCAGGTTTTGTCCGGAGGTGCACGTCGGCCGCGTCGGGCACGAGATCAGGACGTGCGAGGGCCGTGACAGCGGCGCGAGGAACTCCCTGCACGTGTGGCGGCCGGGGACCGTGCGCGACGTCGTCGGCTTCCCCTACTGCTACCACCTGTTCGACCGCGTCGGCAAGCCCAGGGTGGTGCACAAGGAGAAGTACGACGTCCCGAGGCTCCCCGCGATCCTGGAGCTCTGCATCCAGGCGGGCGTGGACGTCGAACGCTACCCGGCCAAGCGGCGCACTAGGCCGGTCTACTCCATCGAAGGCAGGATCGCAGACTTCGAGCCGGACGAAGCAGGCAACTCGGAACCAGGGGCGTTACCTGAACCACCAGCTTGCTCACCGTTGCCGTCTCCAGCGGCGCCAACCTCGATCTGTTCTGCCTCACCCGACGCCAGTAATGAGCAAAAGGAGGAGGAGGTGACGGTGCCCGAGCTGGCCTCCAGGACGCTGCAGTCCTGGATCGACATGCGTTCCGGCGCGGCGAGGCTGATGAAGAAGTACAGCGTGCACACCTGCGGGTACTGCCCGGAGGTGCAGGTCGGGCCCAAGGGGCACAAGGTGCGGATGTGCAGGGCCACCAAGCACCAGCAGCGGGACGGGCAGCACGCGTGGCAGGAGGCCACGGTGGACGACCTGGTCTGGCCGAGCTACGTGTGGCACGTCGCGGACCCCGGCGACGGGTCCCCGCTGGCGAACGAGCTGAAGCGGTACTACGGCAAGGCCCCCGCGGTGGTGGAGCTGTGCGTGCAGGCCGGCGCGCCCGTGCCCGCCGCGTACCAGAGCATGATGCGGCTCGACGTCGTGCCGCCCGCGCGGGACGAGTATGATCTCGTCGCCTGAGGCTTGCGGGTGCGGAGGTGGTGGCGCGCGCCTTGCGGGATTTCAGGGCAATGTGCAACGTGGTTCTTCAATTGTGTGTCGGACTAACGAACAGTTTGCAGCGGCATTGGGACGAACATTATCAAGATGCAGGGATCAGCTTTCTAGGTGTTTTCCTTCCACTCGTTGGCAGCAATATTCATCGATGCAGTTTTTTTTTCTCTCGAAACGAAATCATCGATGCAGTTTTGGGAACAGGCCACTTGATTGTTAATACTTGCCAATGTTGAGGAGGCTCTTTAACATTCCTTAATTCGTCAGTGAATATGGTAGCTGTTATTTAAAATGAATTTCAGCAGTTGTAATCGCTGTGCAGTATTTGATGATTTGTTTCTGAGTTCTCAGTCATATTCCATGTATGAGTGGTGAAAGGATCATTTTGTATTTTTGTTTCCCATGAATATTGGGTCGTGTCTTCATGATTATATTCTCTCAGACAAGTTAAGCAAACCAAACGATTATTTCTTACCAACCATGTGGAAAATGTGAAGCAACAATACATTTAAGGAAAAAGATTCTTGCGTAGGTATCACTGTCAACTGTCAATTGTGGTAACATTCTTGTCCCATCTGAATAACGTCGGGACAAGATCAGCCAGCGAGAGATGTATGGACAAAGCTTAATCACTAGTCAGCCGCTGGGGCCGGTGGACAGTGCACCGTCGTTGCCTTCCCCTGTCGATGAATAGTAACCGTTACAATCTACTGACGCTAGCATGCTGCAGGTGGATACTCCGATGGAGCTTGGAAGGGCAGTCTTGTTTCTTCCGAACTGAAGGTGCTCACCGAATGTGGTGAGCTGAATTCCCAGATGAGCAGGCATCCGTGATGCACTTGGTGAAATTTGAACCCCCAACCGAGACATTGTTCGGGTTCTTGTGTGGTATTTCGATCTTGGAGCCCCCCGGACAGCGTTCGACTGCACTGCGCGCACTGATCTTTCCTCCTCACCAAACGATGTCCACAAACAACAAGGCCGAGCCTGATCCAGGTCTTGTGGAAGAACAGAAGAGCGCCGCTGTTGGACGCGAGCAAATAATCGGGATCGAAAGAGACCGGGAAGGAGGAATAAGAACGTCCAGTCTCCCTCGAGACAGCGCCGCCTCCGGCGGTGAAATAATCGGTACCGCAGGGGCCGGATCGTAAGATCTCGTCGAGATAATTTCTCCTCCCCGCGCGGCCGTGCCCCCGCGATCGCAACTCGCAAAGCTGCGCCTGCGCCCGACGGAATGACCAGCACGGTCGAACGTCACTGACGGTGGGTCCTACGGGGCATGGCCCCACTGGTTCAGTGACCGTGTTGCAGCTCCGCGGCGGGGGTCCAAGCGCGCCGCGGGTGCTAAAACCCTCCAAAAACGCAGGGACCAACCGTTGCGGATTAGTATTTTCTCGCTGGCCTGGCCCGGCCTCCTCCCCCTCTCCTTCACTTGCGTCGCGCGTCGCGACACGCCTCCCCGGCCGTGTCCCTCCACCACCGCCCCCGCGCGCCCGCACTCTCCCTCCGGCGGCGACCCCCCTGCCGGCGATCGCTTCGCCGCCGCTCTCGCGGGCCGTCCCCCTCCCGTGCTCGTGAGGCGAGGTGAGGTCCCGTCCCGCCGCCCCTTTCACGGGGCCGGCCGACCGCCAATTTTTGACACGGGGAGGTCCCTTTTTACTGTTGTACGCGCAGGTGAGGGGAGGATGTGGTCGTCCAGCCAGGCGAGCACGAGGGGCGTCCTGGAGATGGGGAGGGTGGAGGCCGGGCCTTCCCATTTCCCCAAGAGGCCCGCGCCCCGGAATCCCGCCAGGTATGCGCACCCCGGCTTTTTACCGGTGCGTGGCTTGCCTAGTTGATACTGCCGTGCGTCTGTTTTGGTGCTAATGGAAAAGGGGTAGATCTGCTCATGCTTCCTCTCTGCTTCCGGGGTGATGGTTAACCAACGGCCGAAGAACTCTGCATGCGGCACGCGTGCTTGCCGGATGTTGCCAGAAGTGGCAATCGTGTTCCTGCCACGAGTTGCGGTTGCGGCTGTGCAAATGATCTAGGGTGTTTGTGTTACATGATCGTGTGGAGGTTTGGGCATACAGTATATAACAAGGGACGGATGTACCCGTATCTGTTGGGTGCGATTTTCACTAGCTCCCATAACTAATGTTATGCTTCCCTGTATCACACTTCTCTTTTTTCTGCGCAAGTGCGGCAGCATGATATTCATATACTGACCTTTCTTATGTCTACTATGACATGCCACTGTCAATGTTACACCTAACACACCTCCTGTGCCTGACAGGATCAATCTATCAAGGACACATGCAGTTAAGCCTTGCTCAGCTGGCGACCGCTCGGGAATTTCAGTCAAATGCAACTTGGGATGGTCTCCTCAACCATCGCCTGACTTGAGGCAGCACTTTAGAGGATATTCATCAGCATCAGAGGCAGTTCTTACTTCCCAATCTGATTTCAGAAAACTTTTTGTTGGCAATGAGAAAATTGGCGTTCTCTTGCTCAATCTTGGGGGCCCAGAGACTCTTGACGATGTGCAACCTTTCTTGTTTAATCTTTTTGCAGACCCGGTAATTACCATACTGCAAAGCAATACTTGCCTCTGAGTTTTTTACTCGCTATATATTGTTTTTGTACTTTTACCTTGCAGGTTTAACAATTGTGGCGCAAAAATAATTAGTGGTTTCTTACGTAAATGTGCAGCAGGTTTAAGTACTGCAGATATGTGGGGAGCTAATTTTCCGTAATCCCATGTTTTGTTGTGTCATTACTCAACATTGGAGAGTAACTTTCTAACATCATGTTATGATTGCTTGAGCTAGAAAGACAGATGAATGCATGTTACTACTGTATTTGAGTACATCATAGAGCAAGCTTTTTCTCTTACTAATTGTATATCCATGACTCATGATCACAGGACATTATCCGTCTTCCTAGGCTGTTTCGCTTTCTGCAGAAGCCACTAGCACAATTCATATCGGTAGTGAGAGCACCAAAGAGTAAGGAGGGTTATGCATCCATAGGCGGCGGTTCTCCTCTCCGACAAATTACTGATGCACAGGTATGTCTTAGGGTGTGTTTGGTTGAGCTGTGGCTTTTGAAAAAGTAGCTGTGGGCTATAGAAAAGCTGCTGTGAGAAAGCTGAAAGCCGTTTGGTTGGGCAGCTGTGGCTTTTGAGAAAACTGTTAAGCGGACCCCACATGTCATCCACATCCCTCCCCACTCGACTCTCTCCCTCTCTCACTGACGGGCGGACCCCGCTTGTCATCATCTTCTTCCTCCACTCCGCTCCCGACCGCCGTTGACCCTCCCCTCCGGTCCCGACTGCGCCCGCCGCGGAGCTCGCGCCCGAAGCAGCAGCAGCAGGCAGCCGTCTCGGCGCGCGTACAAGGCCGGCGGGCCGTCGAACTAGAGCAGGGCGGAGAGGTTGTACACGAGGGCAGAGGCCGCGGCGTTGAAGGACATGAGACGGAGCTCGGCGGACGCGGGCGCCCATGCCGGAGCAGAGCCGCGCTCCGGCCCGCGCCGGAGCTTCCGCGGTGGCACGGCCGCGCTCCGGCCCGCGCCCAAGTCTGCCTCCAAGGCTAGCCTGCCCGCGGCCGCACCCGCCCGCTGGCGGCGGAGCTCGCCCTCGAGGCAGCGGGAGGGAGGGCAGCGGCGGTGGCAGCACGGGAGGGCGGCGGCGGTGGCGCAGGAGGGCAACAGCGTGCGCCGGAGGGCAGTGAGCGGCGGCGCGGGTGGGGAACGGCGGCGGATGGGAAAAGAACGAAGAAAACGAATCGGTATCCTCATAACGAGTGGCAGTGGGTAATTTCTTCAAACTTCCCACGGCCACAGCCGGGGAAAGCAGGGGGAACTTGTTTTTGGATTTGTACTACAAAAAAGCTGGCTTTGGGCAAAAGCAGGTATGGATTTTGGGCCCTTTGGTTGGCTTTTGGCTTTTGGGGGGCAAAAGCCAAAAGCCAAACCAAACAGACCCTTAACCTTTTGTTGTCAAATTTGCCAATTGCCATGGCTGCCATGCACTGATTTTCTTAGCAATGTGGATTTCCATTTACCTAGAGTCAGACATAGGATACAAGAGTGCCACGGGAAAACTAATTTTCAGATGACAAATAACCCATCGATTAGTGTTACAGGGGATCTTCATGGAACTTCAAACAATTAGGATTAATGCTGCAAGATCAATTCCCAGCATACACCTTATACTACTGCATGCTTGCTTTTCACTTTGTTGAGAAATGGTTTTCCCAATAATTGGGTTAATATTGCTATGGCTTATAGGTTAGGCCTAGGAAATGTCCCAGTGATTTTATACCGTGTGAAGATGCAGAACTTCATTTGTTGTTTCACCTATGCTCCAAGATACTAGCTGATCTTATACTATGAGAAACGACATTTTGGATTTTAATGTCAGTTATCTTTTACATTGGACAATGATAGGATAATAGGATTGAAATGTGAATATATGCTGCTATATTTTTTTTTCCGAGAATGTCTATGCTGCTATATTACTTTATTGGAATTAGTAGTTTTGGGAATAATTAATGATTTTCCCACCATGAGCTCTCATTTGGTGGGTTTAATGGATTCTGCAGGGGGAAGCACTGAGGGAGGCATTATGTGAAAAAGATGTTCCTGCCAAGGTGTATGTTGGAATGCGATATTGGCATCCCTTCACTGAAGAAGCCATAGAACAAGTAGGGGCTTGGCATATATCCAAAATACTTCTGTGTTCTGTTGATTTTCCCGGGTATTTATTATCTTAGCAATGAAACTATACCTGTAAATCGCCATTGTTTGTAGTAATGTAAGACAAAATCAAATGTAATTGAATTGCTCTTTCAAATTAGATCTTCAATCATGGATAGCATTTTTCCCTTTAGGATTTGCAGAAGAATATGGATCTAGATTGCACTTTTGGTACTTAAATGAAACAGTTCGCGTCATGAATGCTATTCTATTCTAGTTATGAAACCATTAGCTAATTGACTTACTCGTGTTGTCGTATTCATGACACCATGTGCTATATGAATACTATTCTAGACATATAGAAATAAATACTTTCTGGTGCTTCATTGTTCATACATATCTATTAGAAAATTACTTATTATCTTTGTGAACTCAGATAAAACGGGATGGAATCACAAAACTTGTTGTGCTGCCTCTATATCCTCAGTTCTCCATATCAACTAGTGGTTCGAGTCTCCGTTTATTGGAGAGCATATTCAGGTAATATTTGAAAATCTAAATACCTGTATTTCTGATGCTTAGAAAATTGATGCTTATGTGACTATGCCACTTTCAATTTCCTTTAGAGAGGATGAGTATCTGGTGAATATGCAACATACAGTTATACCTTCATGGTATCAACGAGAAGGATATATCAAGGCTATGGCAACTTTGATTGAGAACGAACTGACAAAATTTCCAGAACCCCAAAAGGTAAGAAGTAAGAACTATGGCTTGAAGCACTTGTGATGTAGAGGGTTGTTAAACTTGGTGGACATTTACTTTACGTGTTACAAGTCATCATACATGTCTGTCTCTTGTGTAGAAGAGTAGGCAACATGTTTTTTGTTTTACCTTTTTTTTCTTCAAACAAGAATGTTTCCATGTCCGCCAAGCTGACAATGCTTTCAAAAGGGTAGAAGGTTTGACTTCTTTAGACATCAAGCAGATTGTTTTTTCTTTCAAAAGTTTGTTTCCTCTTGGTAATGCTCCTTAAACAATGCGGTAATGTGTGAGTGAAGCTGGCTTCTAGTACCAAAAAATATTGTCCGTGACTGTTTCATTTTTGCATCCATTTTCCATCCCTGCCTGGGTGCACCTATTATTTTGATGATTTTTCAAAAGAAAATTCTAATGAGAAATCAACTTGCAGGTTATGATATTTTTCAGTGCTCATGGAGTTCCTTTGGCATATGTTGAAGAAGCTGGTGATCCTTATAAAGCAGAGATGGAAGAGTGTATCGATCTCATCATGGAAGAACTTGAAAAAAGAGGAATAACAAATCCATGTACACTTGCTTATCAGGTCGCTGGAGCTCTTTCAACCAGCCAAATATGGTGTTTATTCTTCTTTTACTAATCAATCTTCTGAATCTACAGAGCCGAGTAGGACCAGTGGAATGGCTGAAACCATACACTGATGAGACAATTGTTGAGCTTGGGCAGAAAGGGGTCAAGAGCCTTCTAGCTGTTCCCATTAGGTATTATTTCTCTTAATTTGGCTTCTGTTGTCTTGAACTCTTAATAAAAGTGATGTTCTGTTTGTGTTGTGCTTCTTATAACCCACACATCTTACCTTTCCGCTTACTTTAGTTTTCTCCCATTAATTTTGGTCTGGTAATCCTCATGTTTTCTTATGGTCTTCCCTGTTCAGTTTTGTTAGCGAACACATCGAAACTTTGGAAGAAATCGATGTGGAATACAAGGAGTTGGCTTTAGAATCTGGCATCAAGCACTGGGGACGAGTTCCTGCATTAGGCTGTGAACCCACTTTCATTTCGGATCTTGCTGATGCTGTTATTGAAAGCCTGCCTTATGTTGGCGCAATGGCAGTTTCCAATCTTGAGGCTCGGCAGGTAACAACTAGCACATGGCCAGCAAAACTATGCATCTCTTTTGCATGGTTGGTCAAAAGAATATTGCTATTACCTGATGCTTTGTGTTTGGGTATTTTGTGCCTGACTAAATAATGGTGACTTCAGCTATCTGTTTTGATCAACAATATATTAGGACAATACCTCAGTTAATTTTAGCTATTGGGCCATTGGCTGACACATTGATGTAATCCATACACTCGCATATTTTTTGGTGGAACCATACTCTCACGTATTGGGGCTAGCTTCATTAGATGGAGCTGCTAAGATGAAACAAGAAGAAAGGTACAGATTGCATATTTCCGTATATATATATAAAAAAGATACCGCATAATCATGTTTGGACAGGATCATGATCCACCATATTACAAGATTGAAGATTGTTATGCAACTTGCCCATATCAGCAAAAGAATCCTGATATTCTTGTACGCATATATATAATATATAAGGTGTGAATAAAATGTTAGGACACTCGACTCGTGTGGCATGTACTACCAAGCCTTGAAATCTTTAATTGTAACAATAATCGCTCCTGAGCGAACGTAAAACAAATCATTTTCAAATCCAATGATATGCTATGGTTTCTGAGGCTTTGGCATCATTTAGCTCACATCACACCCTTGCTATCGTAACCCAATCTGCTCAATATTTTGAAGTGATGGACGGTGGTTTTGCATTTTGCAGTCACTTGTACCCCTTGGGAGCGTGGAGGAGCTGCTAGCAGCATACGACTCGAAGCGCGACGAGCTGCCCCCACCGGTGATCGTGTGGGAGTGGGGCTGGACGAAGAGCGCGGAGACCTGGAACGGCCGCGCCGCCATGCTGGCCGTGCTGGTTCTGCTAGTGCTGGAGGTGACGACCGGGGAAGGGTTCCTGCACCAGTGGGGAATACTGCCGCTGCTCCGCTGAAGCCGACGGTTCTCCTGCCCTCTTACATCTGGCCGTAATTTTGCTGCATCTGGAGCACCTTTCGATGCTGTATATGAATCCATTTGCTTTCGCTCGTGTCAGAAAAAAAAAGGGAACAAGACCTGGTATATCATGTTATATTGTAACGATTCGTCGAAAAAATTGTTATACCGTAAAAATGAAGAATATGGGACATGCAGTATGAAGACGATGCACAAACCTAACACGCGTGGACACTTGTTTGCCACACTACGGAAACTCATGTTTGCTAATAGTGCCCAGAGCTGCTTCTGATCATAAAGGGACAGATAGCAGACAAGGTTTTATGTTTAATTTTTTTTTCCATTTGTTGTGGGTGGCGTGCTTTTGGTGTTTCTGGATGCACACACACTCTCAACAGAACAATCATATGATTTGGAGGATCACGAGTTTATATGCAGGTACAATTATTACTTGCCCCATCCACACGCAAAGCCATCCGGGCCATACAAAGTGAGCAACGAAAAGAAAAAAAAAAGGTGACCATGCAGAAGCAGAATTTCCGAAGGGTTTGGGAAAAATAATTAATTCCTTGGAGCGTCTGGATCCAAGGATTAAGGATCGCTGCGATGCGTCTGAAACCGCTACAGGACGGCAACTCCATCTGAACGCCTCGTGCGCGCACACCGGCCGCCTGATCTTCCAGCGTCTCTCTCTCTCTCTCTCTCCCCCTCCCTGTACTCGACTGTTCGTCACCGAGCCGAACTGACCTCGGCTGTCGTCACCGGCCCAGACACGATGTTAAAGAAAGATGGGTCAGCGAACTAAATGGCTGTTCGGTAAGGACCACGGGGCGATTCCAATTCCAGCTCGCAAGCATGTGCCGCGGATCGCGCGGGCAGCTGCTGAGAGATCGATCGCCAGCGGGCAGTGGAGCCACGCATTGCATACGCTACTAGTACTATATGACTCAGCGTGTTCCACGCCGCGCGTGTCTCTGCACGTGCCAACGACCCCTCTCGCTCGGGCTCGGCGGGTGGGGGAAGGACGGACGGATGGGAGCACGTGCCAAGCATCCTGCGGGATTTATTGGCGTGGTCTCCTCTCCGTATCCGTTCCCATCCCATCCGGATGCCGGGCGATCACATTCTCACGTCGCCCCGTACCACCACCCACCCAGCGCCGTGCGTGGTAGGCTCGTGCTCCTACACGCCCACGCCGGCCAGTATAAATGCTTGCGAATCCATGATCCACCCACTCAGGTCGCTATAAACTAGCCGAGGGCCCCTTTGGTTCGAATTCAATTCATCCTTCAATTTGGTCCAATTCCTCCTCTTGGGTGTATTTTTATTTTAGCATATTTTTTTGAAAGTTTTGTTTTATTTTTGGACTCCTTGTTGAAAGGATCCTGGGAGTGGACGGCCACACTTGGCACGGTGCCGTGATCTTTAACGCCGTAAATGTTTACCACAGGGTCGGATTAAAATTAAAGGAAGCTACGTAATGTAAACCTCCTATTTATATTACAAGTAGGAATCTATCTTGCAACATTTGAAATTCAAAGAGTGACTATAATCGTGAAATATAATCGTGAAACAAAAGACAATTCTCTAATGCTCTGTTACGTGAGCGAGTGGCGAAACATAAGCTTATGCATGCGTCCAATGGCTGCCTTTTCGGATAGAAATTGGATCCATGCCATTACAATTATCCGAGTTCACTGATCTGCTATTACAATTCGTCATATTGGAACCGTGCCATTACAATTCTACAGCTTTTCGAAACGCACAATTACTTACCCCTTCGATGTGTTTCTAAAAAATTTTGGACCAAAATGCCTTCGGTCTTCTTCTTCCTCTCATCCCCTCTCTCCCTTTTTATGGCGTCCGGCTCTCCATGGTAGCCGGCTTCTTCTTCTCGGCCTCCTCCCGAGCTAGGCAGCCGACTTCTTCTTCTCAGCCTCCTCCCCTTCCCTCCTCCCCTCCTCTACCGCCGCCAACTCCTCTCCTCCTCCCCTTCCCTCCTCTACCGCCAGCGACTCCTCCCCTCCCTCCCTCCCCTTCCGCGGTGCCGCCTCCCCTCCTCTCCACGGCGCGGGCCTTGCGGGCAGCGCGGAGCAAGGCGATGTCGTGGGCGCGGCGCGCGCGGCACAGAGCAGGGGCGGCGGCGAGCTTGGCTTCTCTTCGCTTGCCGGCTGCCATGGAGAGCCAGACGCCATGGAGAGAGAGGAAGGAGAGAGGGGATGAGAGGAAGAAGAAGACTGAGGGCATTTTGGTCCAAAATTTTTCAGAAACATATCGAAAGGGTAGCGGTGTGTTTCGAAGAGTTGTAGAACTGTAATGGCACGATTCCAATACGACGAATTATAATTGCAGATCAGTACACTCGGATAATTATAATAGTATGGATCCAATTAACCCTTTCGGATACCTCTAAAGTCACCTGCTAGAATCTTCTAAAGTCTAATATTCGCTTAAAAAACCGATGAATCCCTTGACTAAAAAATGGAAACTAAAACGCCGATGTCAGATGCTCGATTGTATTCATTCATGGACTCAGTCGGATGCATCCAACGAAGACATCACATGCATGATCACTTTGGACGGGGCGGCACTGGGGCCGGGCACGCGAGCCACGGCCAATGAGAGCCTTTCCGTTTCAGAGAAAAAAGACTAGAATACAGACACCAATCCAACTCCAAGCAAGCACGCAACGCTAGTTATTACATTACTAAAAAAATATGATACGCGGACTAAAGTGTGTAATGCGTATGGGCAATGATGAGTAAGCGAATGGATTTTCATGGGGGCGAAGCGACTACTATAAAAACGTTGGCTTTTCCTCGTAGTTTACTCGAATCCATTCAGCATTTCAGTCGCCGCTTCTCCAGGGCTTTATTTCTCTTATCCGCCCCTTGTATTTTCTATTTTCTTCAGAAGCTTCCCATCCACGCCTTGTTCTCTTCACCTTCCACTGATGCCTGCTATATAAGCAGCCAGAGAGAGAGAGAGAGAGAGAGAGAGAGAGAGAGGCACTGCTGATGTATGTGTTAGCAGCGCCTCAACTGGACAAGTTCTAGCTTGGCTAGCTGGATCAGTTCATCCATCAGCGGCAATCTACAAGGTAAGGTAAGCTCCTACCCTTCCATTTTGGAAATGCTCACATATATACGCTGCTTCTTTCTCCTTGTCTCAAGCAACCTGCTTTTGCATTTGCTTTAGTGTTTGCCACCATGACAATGTCTGCTTGTTGTCTGCTTCGAATATGCAACCGATCGATCCAAAAGTAGTATTCTTGTCCATGTTATGCCTTGAGGAGAGGGAGAGCTATCTTTTTCCTTTATGTGTGCCATGATCAACTCAGATTTGAGAATGGAAATCAACTTTTACAACTCCCAATCTGCATGCAATAGAGATGCTATGGACTTACTCGCAAAAAAATGATGCTATGAACTTACTGCTGATCTGACATTAAAGAAAAGAAAGGGGAGTGGTGAACATGTTTAGTAGGTTCTCGCTCTGCACCATGGGATGGTTAACCACACATATATGGGGGCAGAAATAGGAAAGCCAAGCTGGATCCGATGTGTCTACGGGCCATTGGTCAGTGTTCATCTCGCTACGCCGGCCCCACTTCTTGTCTCGCGGAAGTTAGAAACAGAACTGTATGGCCAATAATGCTGTGCCAACCAAAACCGTTCTACCAAAACCAGGAGGGCTGTCCCTCCTCAATCAAGATATGATTTTTCTTGCGGCTTTTTTTTATAATTAATCTTTCTTACGGCTTGATCTAATTTTGGCCATTCGTGTACGAGCCGATCATAAGCTGGATCATTATTAAATAGGACATCTTCTTGTCAAAGTTAAAGAGCCTGATTGGTTTGGTTCCAAAATTTTCCTTGCCAAAGTTTTGGCAGCTATAAATTTTGTCATCCATTTGGTTGAAATTCAGAAAGTAGCCCACTTCACAAAGTATTTGCCAAAATTTTAGCAAAATTCTTTTGCCAATGTTTTGGCCTGCTCTAATTTTAGCAAAGCAAATTTTAGAATCAAACCAATTAGGCTCTTAGACCCACCCAAGTTGTCGTCACTACACGATGACATGGATCTTCGTTATTGTCACAATACAATGACACGATGCATCTTGCCTTAATCAGGGGGGCCACGGTCCGTATGTTGTCCCTGTCTCATCTACTCCCATTCCCATGGCCCTGGCCTATGGTGAGCAAGATTCTAAATTCCAATACATCGTGACTCCCAAAAGAATACCCCTAAGCATCGTAATTTAATCTAAAAAGCTGCACACTAAAACTGATATTGTTGTTCCTTCTGTGGGAACATCATATTTAATTTGGACAAAAAAGAAGCGAGATTAGAGGAAAATTACGCGCTGCACGGGTCTAGGTCGACGTTTGGTAGGCCTAGCGACAGCGATGCCTCGTCCGAGCTGGAGCAGGCAAGCAGCGTGCATCATGCGTGTAAACGTGGCGTCTCAGCTAGCCACCACTAGTCGCAAGGCTCACCGAGAAGGGAGAGAAGGAAAATCTCATTTCAGTTGCCACGTGGCTCCGGGATCCCGCTGCGGTGGAGTGGGCGGTGGGCCCAGCTTCCTTGCGACGCTGCGGCTTCAGCTTCGCTGCCAGGTCAATCCGCCGGCGGGTGGGCCCGCCCTTCACGGCCCCACACCTACCCGTCCATTTCTTCTGGCTCGAACGCTTGGTCTCCGAATCTGCTGCTAGCTTTGAGCAAGTGAACGTTGCACTCTCTGCTTTGATGGAGTGTTAAGTGAGATTAGGACTTGCTCTGTTTTGTTTGTTTTTCCAACTTTATGCCGGCAACGTTTGAATACAGACCCCCTCAAAAAATGTTTTAACACAGCAATACATTCATTAGAGTGTTTTCTTCAAAAAAAAAAAGACAGTGCCGATTTCAGCTCCACACACTGCTCGCGGTGACGTGTTGACCCAACAATCTTCTCTCTCTCTCTCTCTCTCTCTCTTTTTCTTCCAGTTGGAACGCGATCCTAATCATGTTCAACTTTATAATCTGGATTTTCCTTTAGGCTCCGCTTGGACATTGCGCAAGCGGAGACCGGGACGGCAAGGCAGCAGGAACAGGAGCATCTCCAGAGCAGAGGAGGCGGCTCGATGGACGGCGGCTCCCCGCGGCCGCCCCGCCGCCCGGAGCGGGAGGGGAGCTACAACCACGACATCGAGAGCATGGACGGCTCCGGGGCCGGGGGCGGGCCGCCGTGGCGGTCGCAGAACGGCTCCTCCGAGGCCCTGCTCCGCTACGACGACGGCGGGAGCGCGCGCGAGCCGCTGCTGCGGAAGCGCACCATGAACACCACATCCCAGATCGCCATCGTCGGCGCCAACGTCTGCCCCATCGAGAGCTTGGATTACGAGTAGGCATTCTTCTATCCTTTTTTTTCTCTCTCCTTCCCCCTCTTGGACTATTTCTCTTCATTTCTTACTTCACTTTTTTGTTTTTCTTCAGCCTTTCATGGTGGGGAACTTTTTTAAAAAATCTTCTCCTGTGTTCTTACCTTATTGCTAATCTGATTTGGTTATTGCTCCGAGAGAAATCAACCGCGGGGCTTTGGGACATAGGATGGCAACTCTTGGCTCCTGAGTTGTTAATCCTTACCTTATTGCTAATCTGATTTGGTTATTGCTCCGAGAGAAATCAACCGCGGGGCTTTGGGACATAGGATGGCAACTCTTGGCTCCTGAGTTGTTAATCCTCGCATCTTTGCCATTCATCTCAATTGCATTTTTAGTACTTCTTGCTGCGTAGAAATCTTTGATATGCCAATGATAACTGCAAGGTGGTATCAAGAAAAGAAACGAAGAGATTTTACACTAGCTCTGCCCTGGGCTGCTAAATTACGTGCAAGTCCTTGTTTCAGAAAAGAAAACAAAATCGTCAACAAAAAGTAATGTGCCAATCTATATCTCCGTTTTAAATAGGAAGAAGATTGGTATGCATACATTTACTACAAAGGTTTCCAGATATTTTTTTTCCCTGAAGAATACAAGCCCATATCCATATTGTAGTACACGTAATTACCTCCTAGAGTTTTTATAGTGATGACTGAATTGCAGAGGTTATTCAAATGTGTAGGTATACCCAGTACCAACTCATGTGCTCAGTGCACTTTATGGACACTTTAACCTGTTTTGTTAGACCCTTGAATAATTTGATTGTTGCAGAGTTGTGGAGAACGACCTTTTCAAGCAAGATTGGCGATCAAGAAAGAAGAAGCAGATATTTCAGTACATTGTTCTCAAGTGGAGCTTGGTGCTTCTTATTGGCTTGTTAACTGGACTTGTTGGCTTCTTCAACAACCTCGCGGTTGAAAACATTGCTGGACTCAAGTTGCTACTCACAAGTCGTCTGATGCTCAAGGAGAGGTAAAGTGTTTTCTATTTCTTTCTTTAAGGACAATTTGCATTTTGTACCTTTTAGTATTACTTTGTCATAATTGCTTCATCTCATCACTGATGTGGTGTTTGCCACTCGTTACACTGTTATTGTCATGATGCTTGGAAATTTTACCAAATTCATGAAATCAACCATGAAGTTTTATTGCAGCCTGTAAGTCTCTAACAATTACTAGCAGTAGAAATTCTTCTGTGACAACTGAGGAGCATGCAGGGTTGCTAGTATTAGTAATAAATACATGTTATATCATTTTAAGCATTCGGAGTACTTTGAAGTAATTAATGATAATCTTCTGCTTCCAGTGCAGTTATTTCAAAGCATTTTTTGTATATGGAGGTTGCAATTTAGTCTTGGCGGCATCTGCAGCAGCAATCTGTGCTTATGTTGCACCTGCTGCTGCTGGATCCGGTATTCCTGAAGTTAAAGCATATCTTAACGGGGTTGATGCTTATTCTATATTGGCTCCTAGTACACTCTTCGTTAAGGTAATTGCTGACTTAGAACCATGTATATAATCGATTTTTTTACCTTTTTTTTTATCTTCTTTTGGTATTCTGTACACTATGCATTTTTTTTGTTAGCTTCTGGAACAGGGTCATGGGATTAGTAAGCTCAACTGAGTTCTTTTTTTCTTATCATATCATGGTCTAAAACTTAGGGACTTCTCTTGGAAACAAGTTTAATATGAACAGAACTTAATGCTTATTTACTTCTAAGTGGCAAGAGGAAAAATATTGCTTATGATTTTGAATTACTAAGGTCCATCAGCTGAGATAATGAAAAGTAGATTCACTTGTGAATCATACATCCAGTGCTATTTTACTGATGTCTTTTTTTTTAAAAAAAAGAACTGCAATAAAAGACCAGATTGGTTGCGATTATTCATTCTTAAGATCTTTATGCTGATAGTTAACCTATTACTTTCTAAAGAGTGTCCATTATGAAAATTATGTAGAAGATATTTTGTTAGAAAAATTTATATACTGAATATGATTGTTTGTACATACTAAATGTGGGAAAGCTTGATTGACTTGGCAATACCATTCCACATTTAAAAGGACAACACATTGTGCCAATACCAACATGGGTACTAGGTTGCTGTAGAAACGTCTGACTATGAAATATTCAAACTCAATATTCTACTGCTTGCAGATATTTGGTTCAATACTTGGAGTTTCAGCTGGATTTGTACTAGGAAAGGAAGGCCCTATGGTACACACAGGAGCATGTATTGCCAACTTGCTTGGTCAGGGAGGATCACGCAAGTATCATCTTACATGCAACTGGCTAAGATACTTTAAGAACGACAGGGATAGGAGAGACTTAATTACATGTGGATCTGCAGCTGGAGTGGCAGCTGCCTTCCGTGCACCTGTTGGCGGTGTTCTGTTTGCTCTTGAAGAAGCAGCATCATGGTAGCACTCTTTCTTAGAAAGTTAGCATTTGTTCCTTCAGGCTAAGTATTTTCCCTATTCAACACTTTGCAAGTTTGGATATGTACAATATCACTGATGCACTATCTAGGCGCTTTCAATATCTATCCTGTGATGAAAGATGGTAACTAGTGTTTCTATACATCATTTTACAGGTGGCGAAGTGCACTTTTGTGGAGAACATTCTTTACAACTGCTGTTGTTGCTGTGGTATTGAGGGGACTGATTGAATTCTGTCGCAGTGGAAAATGTGGTCTCTTTGGGCAAGGTGGATTGATCATGTTTGATCTCAGTTCAACTGTTGCAACCTACAGTACTCCAGATCTGATTGCAATCATAATCCTTGGTATAATTGGTGGCATCTTTGGAGGCCTCTTCAACTTTCTCTTGGACAAGATCCTGCGAGTTTACAGTATCATCAATGAGTAAGTACTCGATTGTAATCAACACATTTCCCTAACTCTTCAGTTTAGTCAGCTTATTTTAAGACGTGATAGCATCTGCATTATTTTGTCTGCCCACAGGAGAGGTGCTCCATTCAAGATCCTTCTCACCATAACAATATCAATAATCACATCAATGTGTTCCTATGGTCTTCCTTGGCTTGCTGCATGCACTCCATGCCCAGTTGATGCTGTGGAGCAGTGTCCAGCTATTGGCCGTTCTGGAAATTACAAAAACTTCCAATGCCCACAAGGATATTACAATGATCTTGCATCACTCTTCTTCAACACCAATGATGATGCCATCCGCAATCTCTTCAGCAACGGCACCGCAAATGAGTTCCGAATGTCCAGTCTTTTCATTTTCTTCACTGCTATTTACTGCCTTGGACTTGTGACTTACGGGGTTGCTGTCCCCTCTGGCCTCTTTATCCCTGTTATTCTTGCTGGAGCTACTTATGGGCGCATAGTGGGAACACTTCTTGGATCTATATCTGATCTTGATCCAGGCCTTTTTGCCCTTCTTGGTGCCGCATCTTTTCTCGGTGGAACAATGAGAATGACTGTTTCAGTATGTGTGATCCTTCTAGAGCTCACCAATGATCTTCCCATGCTCCCTTTGGTCATGCTTGTACTTCTCATATCCAAGACCATAGCAGATAACTTCAACAAGGGGGTTTATGATCAGATAGTGGTGATGAAAGGTTTACCATACATGGAGGCTCATGCTGAACCATACATGAGGCATTTGGTCGCTGGTGATGTGGTTTCTGGCCCACTAATCACCTTTTCAGGTGTTGAGAAGGTGGGGAACATTGTTCATGCGTTGAGGATAACGGGCCACAATGGGTTTCCCGTGGTTGATGAGCCGCCTATAACGGAAACCCCAGAGCTGGTTGGGCTTGTGACTAGGTCTCATCTACTGGTTTTACTGGACAGCAAGAGTTTCATGAAGGGGCGGGTGAAAACTAGTGGTAGCTTTGTTCTGCGAAGATTTGGTGCCTTTGACTTTGCAAAGCCAGGGTCAGGGAAAGGTTTGAAAATTGAGGACCTGGATTTCACTGATGAGGAGATGGACATGTATGTGGATCTCCATCCGATTACAAACACCTCACCTTATACGGTAGTTGAGACAATGTCACTGGCGAAAGCCGCAATTCTTTTCCGGGAACTCGGGTTGAGGCATCTCTTGGTTGTGCCCAAGACACCAGACGTAAGAGCTCGCTTCCTTAGTCAGACATTGAATGCATATGCATGAAAATTAATAGCAACAAATTAGACACAATAATGGATGATTCAAATGCTTAATCATTCTGAGTTTTTTATGTGCTTAATTAACCATTTTAGTAATTTGCATGCTTGATATGGATTTTAGGTGCTCATTACCTCATTAGTTGCATGTCAGGCTCAAAAAAAATATAATTTCAGATTAAGTGCAACCCACTGGGTTATGCCCTTATAGTTATGACCATAATTAATTTTTTATCTCCCTTCTTTAGTTTGGGAATTTTTCCCTGTCTGATTATCAGTATTTCCCTTCTTGTCGAATGCAGAGGCCTCCCATAGTTGGAATTCTGACAAGGCATGATTTCATGCCTGAACACATTCATAGTCTGTTCCCAAATCTCAACCCTCACAGGTACCATTCAGCGTCTATGGCAGGTTGATCATGAAGCTTTTTGCTACTTCTCACCTGTGTAAATTATTTGGGTGCTGGTTCTATGTAAATTACAAAGGTGTATCTGGTGTTCAATTGGAGAGAGCTCATCTTCTTTACATGGTATGATTTGAGTGGATTTTGTAGCATATGCTCTTCTGCAATAAAAACGTGGCAGTTATTTGGTTGGTGACTGCCCGCGGTAAGAAAAGGTCGGCAAATTGTAGAGTGAATGTTCCAAACTCCAGAATATGGAGCAAAAGTATGAAGTGTAAGGTTCCTGCGAAGCATGTTTGAGAATTGAGACTCTTGAAGGTTTATTTTAGTGAACTTGGGCCTAAACACTATGCCGCTGGCACTTGTAATGCAGATTTATTCTTTCTAATTGTAAGATCTACTTGGCTTTCGATTCTTGACATTTCTGCTGTGATTTGTTACTGCACCCACCTGTCAAAATTGTGTGAACATGCTAACTTTGGTTCATGCACAACTGGGGCATGGGCCAAGTTTTTTTTTTTCTGAATGAAATGGAGATAAGGATGTCTCTGATTCCTGTTTACAACTCTACATGGGGTCACCCTTGTTCCTTCTTTCCTGAACACGGAGACCCCTTGTTCCTTCTTTCCTGAGATCTTTTAAGTTTAGTAGGTCTTCTAACCTTGGGATAAGGACAATTATAGTATCATTCCACCCTATATCTCCTCCATTCAGGACAGCCCGTATTTCTTGTTTCGCCTGGCCTCCAATCAAGTGCCAGAATTTTATATAAAAAACAGCAGGGAAGACATCAGCTCCTGGAGCTTTCAGGTCTCCAATATTCTCTAAGGGCAACACCAATATATTTAAACCAAGTAGTCCATAGCGGTGGGCTCCATTCATAGTAAGCTATAGCTATTGCATTCATAGTAAGCTATTGCTATTGCAAAGTCCACAATGTTGAGTGTAAAAGTAAGTAGTATTGAGTTGATATGGAGAAAGAGAAGGAAGGAGAGAGATGGAGAGAAAGGGGAGGATGGAGTGAGATAAATTGATATTTTACTTCTTATGGGCAACCCATAAGGGCAAGGGCAATGTGCAATGCTCAAATAGCATTAAGATGGGATCCAATAAAAATAAGCATTAAAACAAGCATTAGTTATTGTCATGCCTAACATTAAGGTGGGCCCAACTTTCAATAAGAAACGTCGTATCCTCCGTAGATTCTTCTAGCACCGGTCACATTGAGCAAGTAGGAGGAAAGAGAAATACTTTTTACTTCTTATGTCCACACCTTAAGCTTAAGGTTGACCTTAAGGTTTTTTCTCTTAAGGTGTGACTCCACAATGGTTGTGGCTAGAAAATATACATGCATTTATTGCTTAAGGCTAACTTTTTACCATATTGTGCTTGCCCTAAGTTTATGGGCACCTTTTTCTATGGACCACTATATGGACCACCTCCACAATAGCTGAGGTGGTTGATTAGAATATTTTAGTCCCTATGGACTGGTTTTGGACCATATTGTGGTCGCCCTAAAGCTGCCCATATTTCCGCTTCAGGAAAGCTTCATTCATTTCCTGTGTTACCCGTCCCTGAACACAATCAAGAACTTCAACAATGCACGCATCGGATTCAGGGCCTACAGAGGAGAGAAACAACTGTTGATATTGGTTAGTAATATAACTTATCAGATGTTTTCCTTCAACAGTCCCACCCCCATCTTCCTCCAATTTTTTCACGAAATTTTTCCTTCTTCTCTCAGAAGCTTGAGCATGGAAAAATTTAGTATTCCGGTCTCCCTTTGTTAACCATGCTATATGAGCTCCTTGCTTCCAGTGGACGTGAAGTTGGTCCTGCAAGCGTCCGAGTTTATATCGCAAAATATGTTCCCGGTTTACTTGTTCTTGTGATATGCTCTTCCTCCTGCATTTTTCCAATTCGTTCCTTGCCTTCTTAATTGGCAGTTCAGCTACGCGACCAGCAGAAAGGGAATGATGCATCTACATCAAATGTGACAAGCCAGAACACAGAGGATTTTAAATGGGCAAAATTATGGCGAATCAATCTTTCAAACAAGATTAAGATGTTTGTGTTGCTCTTTGCACATAATAGCCTGCCTGTGAGAAGGAATGTTGCAAGGAGAGGTTTTCGACTTGATGCCCGCTGTCCTGTCTGTTGCAGGTTTGACGAAGATTGCAGCCACCTATTTTTGAAATGTAAAAGAGTCAAAGAATGCTGGAGAATTCTATGCATGGAACATATAAGGGAGTTATTGCAGACATGCAGTTCAGGCAAAGAAGTGATTGAGAAGGTGTGGACTTTACAGGAGAAAGAACAGCAAAAAGTATGGGTACTTCTTTGGAGGTGGTGGTCAGCTCGGAACAAGGCAAACGCAGGCGAAAGAATGGCTAGTGCAGCTGAAATATGAAATTCAGTAACCTACCATCTAATGAAATTTGAACAGCTAAATCTGAAGGAGGTCAGGAAAGTGAATAATCTGAAGGAGAAAGAAACTTGGAGTCCACCCCCAGATGCTGTGTAACAAGATTATTGTTGATGCATCCTTCCATGCTGATATGAAGAAAGGAGGTTGGGGATTTATTGTCCGGGATAGTACGGGTGAATTTTTGGGAGGAGCAGGAAATATTCCACGAGCTGCCTGTCCGGCTGTCCACTACAAGCAGAGGCGCTGGCTGCTCTCAACAGTTTGCAGCGTGCTGCCCATCAGGGTATGACAAAGGTGATTTTGGAAACAGATGCTTTGGAACTCGGTCATGCACTTAAATCAACGGAGATGGATCGTAGTCCATATGGAGCTTTGTTTATGCAGATCCGCAAACTCATGTACTTACAGTTTAGTCAATGTAATATCTCTGTAGTATGTTCTAGGATCTATAACAAAGTAGCTGATAGCATGGCTACTTATGGTGCGTGCATACTCTAGTCAATTAACAGCGTCCAATCTTTTTCTCTCTCGCCCCTGTCTTCTCCACAATTTGCACAACCGCCTCGCGCCCCCGTCAACCTGCTGCCCTGACAGGATGGCCTCCGGATCAGGAAAGAAACCATTCGATGCCTTGTCCGAGCAGTCCAAATCAAGCGCCGCCGCCGCTGTAGAGCCACCTTCCCCTGCTCCGGCGCATGGAGCATCGTGCCACCGCGGCGGAGGCAACGCATGCAACTCGGCGGGGCTCCGCGGGCGAGTCCCCACTCCCGCGCCGCGCCGTCCCCAGGGATCCTCTTTCCGAGCTCCTCCAAGAACGGGCGGCGTCTGAACCCGGCGGACAGAACCCCTCCGCTACCACCACCGCAGAGGCAGCGGCTGCGGCTCGGCGGGGCTCCGCGGGCTGCACCTCATCCGTCTCGACAGCAAGGGAGTCGAGCTCCGCGGGTGGCGAGGCCCCACTCCCACGCCACGCCGTCCCCAGGGATCCACCTTTCGAGCTCCTCCAAGAACGGGCTGCGTCTGAACCCAGCGGCCGAAACCCCTCCACCGCCACCGCCGCGAAGGCAGCGGCAGCGGCTCCGCTGGGCTCCGCAGGCCGCGCCGCCTCCATCTCGAAAGCGAGGGAGCCAAGTTCCGCGGGCGGCAAGCCCCCACTCCCGCGCCGCGCCTTCCTTGCCTCGATTGACGATATCCCTACCTCGATCGACGAGATGTTGGTGAAGAACGAGACCGAGATAGACCACAAAGTCATGCCGGAGGGAATGGCAAAGCAGGTGTGTTTTCTTGATCATTCTACTACATTCTTGATTCCAAGGTTGAATCCTGCCCAGGGCTTTGTCTTCCTTCTTGGACTAGAGATGCACGTTCTTGCACTATGTGGCGTTTAATGAACATATCTTGTTCAAAAATTGGAACATTAAGTTTAAACGTTCATGATTAAAAGTTCATTGCATATCAAATTGATTGAACAGATAGTGATCCTTCATCATATGACAATTTGAACATTGGTTGGTTAAATACAACTGAACAATACATTGATGTCTAGATATGTAAGTGCCTACCCCTGAGCTTTGGTTGGTTAAATACACCTGGGTTACCCTTAGACATTTTTCATTTTTCATAGCTCGATTATACTGGATGTGGTGATAGAGAAGATGCTCTTGTAGTATTCTGACAATATGATTTTTAATTTAATTTTTTTAAAAAAGTATTAGAGTTTCATGAACATATAATGTTTGGAAATTGGAACAATTAAGTTCAACTGATAATAAGCATATCCTTAGTAGCAGGTGGGTAGGAAAGGAAGGAGATTAAATTCTAGATGGACCTCTCTTATTGTCATCCTGCTATTGATCGTTACAAGTAACTACACAATTTTTTTCCCATTCAATATGCTTAGTTGCGTGAAACTAGATATTAATTGTTTTTCTATTTGGTACCCATGAAGCTTTTCAGAGATTTGAGAACTTTTTTTGAATCAAGAGATTTGAGAGCTTAGATATGGGAGAGCATATGGGAGAGCAATTGTCTACAAGGGAACTCAAACATTTATTCTCTGTAACTTGGTACAATACAAGACTCTTCTTATACTCTTATGCGGCTACCCTATTATGATACAACTACGCTACATGACTGCCATATCATCTTCTATTTGAAACCTCTTATGTCATGGTATAGCAAAAGAAGAGGGGAGCACCCCTATATATGACTCCATGGCTCATGTGGTATTACCATTTGTCCATCTTCTACACTCTTCTTGATCTCCAGAACTATCACTCATGCTTATATAATTTTTTAATATTTCTATCATGGTAAAATATTCTAGAGAATTCTTAACTTGCCATGTAGTATGAAAACTTCTCTCTTGTCATTTCCAAATTTTTCTAAAACCTTCTCAAGTATGAATTGATATCATTCAACACTCCCCCTCAATGCATACTTATCTCTAGTGGTGCGTCCCCTTAAATCTTTTGCACTCTGTCATTCCGAACCTTCTTTTTTCTTGTCATTATGATGCGATCTGATCTTCCTTCGGCTCATACTCCTCAGCCTTCAGTTGCAGCTTTCCAGCAGGTAGCAGACTTGATGCAACCATGCACCTTTTATTTCTTATTTACTCTTTTATAGGTGTCGTGTCACACCCTAAAATTTTTATTTTAGGTTGTGAATAAATAATATTAAATAAAATAACTGCTTGTATTATTTTTTCAAAAATTAATCCAACCTTTAGTTAGTTTGTTATCAATTTAGATAGAAAAGGTAAATTTGTTTTCAAAAATTTTAAATCGATCTGTTACGGGATGTTGCATTCATGCTGACTGCATAATATTTTTTATGAAAAACAAATTTAATATTTTTAAAAATACGATTAGATTTTTGTTCCTTCCAAATCCAGCTCTTAATCTCTTAATCAATTCCTAAACCTCTCTTATCCCGGATCTTCTTTTAATTCAGAGACAATCCAGCTTTTTCTTTTCTCCTTTTTCCATTCTTATCTTCCTGGCCAACCCAATGTTGGCTTCTCAGCTCCCTCACTGCAAGTATAAAAGGCTAGTACATGGAACCTTTCAGTCATGCCTCACCCTTCTCAAACTCAATCTTGCCTATACATGTTTTGCTTGTTCCAGAAACTCTCTCTTAGCGCTTTGTCTCGATCCTAGGATGGTAAAAAAATCCACATCCGATAGCACCTGACCTCGTCGTCTCTCATTCTCCAGTACTTCAGCCGCGGTGCCGCCACCCTACATGATGCCTAAAGTGAGTTCATCGCAGCATCGACATTCTTCCTTTTAGTAGGCTTTACATAAATGGTTTTATATGAATGGTGTATTGCTTTTATTTATTGTATGTTTAGCTTGTCCATTTGCGATGGATGCTTATCGAGATGAAAAGACGAACGATACGAGGAGTAAGAGTTCGAATCAACCCCAAACTAACGGCAAGTGTCCTTGATCATATCCCAGCACCTACTTTATTTTATTTTATTTAAAGTAGATAGACCATTAGCTGCATGATGAGTCTAATATGAATCCCATGTTAGGGTTTACTAGAATTTCCTTTATCATTCCTTGAACCCTGAGTTGGTTTGGTAGTATCATGCTTAGCTTTGCAGTCTTGGTTGGGCTGAGTTAAAAAGATAATCTTAATAAACCTGGTGATAACATGTGAGGAGGTTGGAAACCTCATGATCATGTTGGGTTGATGGTTTTGATTCGGTGTTTCTGGGTTTGTGCTGGATTCCTGCCTCGGATTCTAAGGACCGGTTCTCGAAGTGTAACTGAAAGTGCATTTGGCCCCCTAAGTGGGTTTTGATGTTGATGACATGCATAATTAAGGAGCTAATGAGTTTATCGAGTTATGAACATGTTAAAACTCAATGAAATTGAAAAGAGCAAGAAAAAACGCCAAATTTGCTTAAAGGACGGTGTTGGATTAAACGAAGATCTTTTAATATTTTTTATTTTGAATTTGAGTATAGGAAACATCCTACTATTAAGAGGGATGCGAATGGATAGCATGAAGGTGTCAAAGTGCTTATTTGAGATGCTAACCATCAAATAGAGACACAGAATCACACACTTGCGCACCTAGTTTTCTGACTGATTCAGTGTATGTCGGAAGTTCCGACCCCACCTATCGGAAGTTTCCAGTAACGATAGGGGGTTCTTGGCCAGCTAGTTTTAGCTGGGTCAGAAGTTCCGACCATGTGTCAGAAGTTCTGACACATGTCGGATGTTCCCTGTACCTTCCGACAAGGGGTTCTCGGCCAGCTAATTTTAGCTGGGTCGGAAGTTCCGACAATCACTTATTCTGCACACTAACGGCTAGTTTTTGGGCTCGAGTATTTATACCCCCTCAGCCCCTCTTTCATTTGCTGCTGACGTAACCCGAGACAAACACCTCCAAGAGCATTTACTACTACTCCTAAATTCCTTCTTGATCTAATCCTTTAGTTGTTTTGAGCTAGGGTTGGGTGAGAGCAAGATTGAGGTGTGAGACTCAACCATTTAAGTGAGAAGGCAACCAAGTTCACCTCAAGAGCACTTGAAGCATCTTCATCCTTCGATTCGCGTTTGTTACTCTTGAAGCTTGCTTCTACACGGTTTGGTGTCGCCCGTGGAGCGTCCTCTCGTGTGTGTGCGTCCCGGAAAGTTTGTATTACCCTATCTTTTGTTGATTTCATAGTAAGTGACTCAATCCTCCTTTGTGTTTAATTGAGTGAGGTAAGGGTTAGTGGAAGACCCGGCTCTTTGTGAGCTCCTCAACAGAGACGTAGCTTTCTTAGTGGGTGTGAACTTCGGGAACAAATCTCTTGTGTCTTGTGCTTATTGCATTTATTTAGTTCTTACTGACCTAGAGTTTGTTTTGTGTCGATTTACATACTCGAGTTTTAAGTTTAATTTTGAATTTTGTATAAGAACTTTCCTTATCGGAAGTTCCGGCAGATTTAGTTGTTGCGACGAATTTTTTAGGTTTTACAGTTACGCCTATTCAACCTCCCCCCCCCCCCCCCCCCCCCCCCCCCGTCTAGGCATCACCAAGATCCTTTCAGTAACCAGACTTAGCCGCGCAGCCACAAGGTCTATATGGCTCTGGACCTAGCTAATCAATTAGCTATATATTTATGATGCATGGTGGTGGTTTGTGTGGCTCGAGACGGGGTCGCTGCAGTGGTGATGTTATCACACTGTTAGAGGTGAAACCTTAGTGTGTGCTGAAGAAATGAGAGTACTAGCTTTGTAAAGGTCTGTAGTGTAACCCTAGCTGATCACCTCAGAAGTGTGAAGCGTAATGCGAAGCATAACTCGTGGGTAATGATGCAGAGTGAAAACTAATATATCAACCGTGTCCACGATCAACAGCGGTTTGGACTTCTTCGTGATTAGTGGTGCTCAAGGTGGTTGGTTGGCTTGCTGGTGGTTTTGCTTGGATGGATTTCCGAGGGTTGAATCTGGTTGAGCTGGTGGTTTCACATATAGTAAATAGGTGCTAAGGATCTAGGATAAACATTAGGATATGTTGCTTAAGTGCGTGTTAAACCTAAACAGCCCTCCTATTTAAGTCTCATGTCATAATTTTTCCACACTTGCGAAGTACAATTCGTTGTACTCACCCCTTCCTTCCTCCCATGCTATACCCCCAAACCCACAGGATGAGGTGAACTCTGTTGAAGACGACGACTTCGATCCAGATGCTACGTACTGGGCTGGTGTACCCTCGATCGTCCACCTGTGAAGATGGAGTTCCGTTCCACCGAAGACTTCGATATATCTATATTTTTTTTACCCACAGGTCATTTTGTAATGAAGTCTGTCGTTTATGTTATAACATTTGCTATGATTCACTATTGTAAGTGTCATATTTATGAATAATTGATCTTGGTATACATGTAATTCACATTCGATTTTGTTTATAAAATCGGGTGTAACAAAAGTGGTATCAAAGCCTATGTTGGCCGTAGGACGCTAGCTTAGATAGAATGATCGTATTTCCTAAACTATTTTACTAAAAATATACTCTATTTTCTCTTTGCCTTACATCCTCAAAGCCTTGTTGCCTGCTGCTAGCGGTTCTTTGCTGGAGAGAGATGATTTTAGAGCATGTTTGGTAGAGCTCCATCTGATTCTGATTCTCTGTGGGAATTGATTTTCTGAGAGAAGTGTTTTTTGGCTAAAAGTGATTTTCTTTTATTCTCTAGCATAAACTTTTAAAATCAGTATGAAGAATCACTTCACATAATCAGGAGAAGTTACTTTTTTCCAGCTCCCGGCCTCTTAGTTCATTTCATAGAATGACTTCATAGAATCAACAGAGATTCACTTCTCTCAGAAAAAATATTTGGCAGAGCTGATTCAGCAGGAACTCTGTCAAACGCACCCTTAATCTGAACATCCAAACGGTATTGGTAATTTAATTCTAAAAAAAGAGTTTCTATGTACATCCAAACGAAGAAAAAGAATTGAATTAGATTCTAAGCAATTCATTTCCTATTGAAACTAATTGCTAGAATATTCATAGAATGAGTTTCAATTCTAGGGATCCAAACATGCCCTAACGATAATTACGCTATCACCTCCGCCATCAACAATCCCTAGATCAGTGCTAGCACATAGATACGTTTAGCATTGATGTCCTACACGCGTGGCCTACCATGAAGGTGCTGCGCCTTGTACATTATGTCATGCCATACGGCTAATTAATTCCTTAATGCCGACTACTCCCATTACGTCAAGTCTTTTGTCGCTCCGTGTGATGAGAAGGTATAAAGTATAATCGATCCGTAATCATATACTTGCAAAGTTCCAAGTATCCCTTGCTTAGAGGAGATTTTTGTTTATGTGATAGGTAGTATATCGCGTTGCCATACAGTTCTAGTGTCATTTAATTTAAGGGTAGAATTATTTTGTTGTACTATGTTGCGCACCGTGAATAAAGACAGACACTACTCAGCACCAATCTCTCTCTCTATCTCTGTTTTAATCCTTCCGCACATCATGTTATTACCAACACTACTGAAAACTGATTTTAACTTTTCCTGCGCTTTAGGATTCAGGGTTTGAGAGGAGCTCTTTTATACATATAGTAAAATTGTAATTTTCTTGTTTGTTTTTAAAGAACTCATACAACCGAATCCATAGGATCCTAATAAAAAAAATACACAGGAAAACTACACGATCCTGTGGGTGGGGACACAACACATTTGGAAATTACAACAAACATATATATGAGAGTACAGTTAACTCCCCCCCCCCCCCACCAAGATTCGAGGTGATCAACCACTAAATATATACTTTTATGGAACATTTATATTTTAAAAGAAATTAAATATATTTTTACTTATTTGTTGGGATTACTTCGCATTTGAACTACATATGTTATAAAAATTATCTTTGAATTATAAACAAACATATATGCGAGTAGACATTTCAATACCACATGCGAATTTGGTAAATTCAAATGTTAGTATAGTTTTGCTCTAGCTTTTATAGTCACTTAATAGCTTCTAAAATTTAATAATGCCTAAGTTTATTAGAAAATTATGAAATTTGGTTGGGCACCAAAATACATATTTTTTATGGGAGAACCAAAATACATCATTATAACAACTAAAAAATCTATCCGTATGAGAGTACTGGCTGGAGCTCGGTAGATGCCATCGTTTGCAACGCGGCGTCATTGGAACCTGAAGCCATCTTCTTGGCTTGAAACTGGACGAGGTGCGTGAGGGTTGGTGTGTGCATGGAGGGGTCTCGTTTCTCTTACACCAACGGCGCCAGCAGGAAATATAGCTGTTGTGACATCATTGTAGTTGTACTGGTCTGTATAGTCCACCAGCTTTGCATTCCATGTATACAACTATACAAGTTCTTTGCTGCAGAAATTGGGTAACGATTTGTTTATCGGGTGCTCCTGATCGGAAACTTAAACCCGGATGCTTTCCGTTTTCTGAAAATGTCGCCAAAAGCATGCCCTTTTTCTTCGAAACAGCTGGCAGGAGATCTACTGAGCTTTGTGTCCGTAGCGGGTTCGTTATTAAAAAAAGAAAGTACCAAGTTGGGCCGCACAAAACTGGGCTGGTCGTCTGCCATTCCAAGCCCATGCCATGCAGGACTACCAAAAGTTGCCGCCCACGGCCCACCACACCTTCTACTACTTTGCATATACTAGGAGTATAAGACAATAATGAATGTCTGAAAATTTCGTGCATGGACATTGCGTAACAACTCGAAGCATGCGATAGGTTTAGAGACCAAATGGATGGGTTGGATCCATCCCTATTTTTTAGATTGGGTTAAACCCACCTCGTGTTTACTTGAGTGGGATAGGTTTATTCTAATTTTTTATTTGGTACGAAGAATAAGATATGTGGGATGGATGATAATTTAACACAGTTAGTGCTATTGGCCGTGCGATCCACACGTCATCTGCTTACACCTTCTCCTTCTCTATGCACGCACCCGCCGCTCGGCTTGCTTGCCGCAACGCCTCCACGCTCGCCCAACGTTGCACGCCACGGCCTCACGCGCTCGCCGGCCTTTAGCCGCGGCCGGCTCACGTACGCTGCCTGCCCCCGCGCGGCCGCCCGCTGCTCGGACGCGAGGACGCTGCTCCCCTCGCCGCGCGCCCCGCGCTGCCCCGCTCGCAGCCAGCCGCCGCCGCCCCCCCCCCCCCCCCCCCCCCCCCAACCCGAACCCGCACTTGGCCACGGCTCGCCTGCTCCGCTCTACCGCGCACCGTCCGCGCTACTTGCTCGTAAACGAAAGGAGACGGGCGTGATGAGGACGAAATGAGTTCGTATGATCCCTTCATTTTGGTGGAATCATTTCGACCCGCATCTACGAAGAATATTACTATCTGAGTTTATCCTAACCCACATAAAATTACAACCAAACGCAGGCCGAAGTAGATTGCCTATCCCAACCCACCTCGACCCACCATTCAAACGCACGCGAAGAAGCCATCGGTTCATGCCGACACGATTGTACGGTGAACAGCTCGTGTTGTGGGCGTGGCAGATGGCAGCCCAGCTTGTGTTTGCGCTGTGGACTCCAGCTGACGGCTGGCACGCTCGGACACACATCGCCACTTGAACCGTGACGCGAGACTGCCCCCAATGTTCGTGTCGCAAAATACACCCCCATCGCTCGGTCAGATCCCACCGCACGTGCGACACTATCTGCTTGCTCTAATGATTACCCATCAAGCGTGCCATCGATCGGTCTTAATTCTTAGTACCATACAGTGCCCGTACATTACGTACAAACTCCGATACGTGCTCCCCGTGGATTAGCAAATCCAACAAGTAAACCACGGCCACTTGCGTTGGTAGTTTAATCGTAATCCTCTCCAGCTAATCCCAATATATATATATATATATATATATATATATATATATATATATATATATATATATATATATATATATATATATATATATATATATAGCGTACTCCTTAGTCCTTACTCCATCAATCAAATCAAACTATGCTTGTAACTAGAGCTTGCACGTAACTAGGCTTTTAAGACCGGGTGCAAGTCGATTTTAATTTTGATTTTCGTTGCCTAGCTAGAGGCTACGAATGGAGCACTCGACACGTAGGCCGCGCGCGCGCGAGCGGCGATGGCGACGCGGAGCAGCCCACGTGCGGCGGCCGGCGACCACCCGCGCAGCGGATCCCCCGTCACCGACGCGCGGGCCCCGGCCCCGATCCTTATCGAGTGTGCCTGCGGCCACCAGCGCATCGCACGGCACGGCACGCGCGTGCCGGATGCGCTTCGGCCCTCATGCACTGCACCTTTGACCGCCGAACAGCAACGCCACCACAAGACAGGGGGGCATGCAGGTGCGCCAGTGCCACGCTGCTCTACACACCTCGCCGGGCTAAACCGCCGTCTTTTCTACCCTGGATTTTTCTTTCCCCTCGAACATCTTTCTACCATTAATTACCGCAACTGGAGAAATGTTAAGAGATCGTGTTTCTACAGTCCTACCTATTTGGCATTTTTTTAATTAAGAAATGCTACTTTGACGAGACAATCTGGGCAGAGAACAAAAAGGAAAACGTAACTTTCAAATGACCCATCGCCATCCAAAAAAGAATTTGCGCATTAGAAAAAGATCTCAGAGGGTGGGGGGAGCTGGGGAGATTCCTCAGCCACAGCCGCGGCCACGAGCCCCGGTTGGTTGGTGGAATTCCTGTCCCCCTTTTCCTAGGCCCTGCCAATCAGGCCGGCGCAACCTCGTCGTCGATCATTACGGACGCGGCACCGATTATCTTATCGCCCCTAATCCACACGGCCGCTTCCAGATTAGTTTAACTAATAATCTGATCCCCCTAGGGGTTAAACTAATGCGGCCTGCGCAGGCGCAGCGCGCATGTCCCCTGTCCCCCCGCCACCGCGGCCTGCCTGCTTCTGCTTTTCCTCTCTCTCTGAAACTCTAATCCGGACTTTGACCTCTGACTACTCCTGCAGCTAAGCACGTTGGGGGTTGATTAATTAGAGGACGTTGCTTTCCGCACCCCGTGAGGCGCACCCAGGAGCGAGCGGTCTCCATGGGTTGGGTCGAGCTGCTGACTGCAAGGTGAGCCGTCGATCGCCGTGAGTGCGTGCGAGTGGTGCGCGTCACATTCCCTGGTTTGGACTTTTCAGGTGACTTGCCGGGTAAACCTAAGCCAAGTCATAAAAGGTAATAATGCTATTGGTTGTCTTTTTTTTTTCCTGGTGGACAATACGCTCAAAGAATGTTAAACGGTGAGTGGTGGATATGTTTTTCTCGGTCTTCATGATGTTAGTTGGCGACGCGTGCCGAATTTTACACGCTCGATGCCGTGTGGAACGGTCTCTCTAAATTTTACCTCCCATGCGCACATCAGGAAAAAAAAAAGTAGCGTGATACAACTTAGTGACTTACGGTAAAATGGTCTATTTCATGATAATACCAACTCTTTCAACAAAGTAACGTCACTATTAGGTAGTGGTAGCTGTATTAGAGATATCACCGCGTACCTCTTTTGAGCAGCTTCGGGAATAAAATGCAACAAAAAGCCAGGCAAGACCTTGACGAAAAAGAAAGGATGCAGGGGAGTCCATGCCCGGGGAGACAACCACCAAAACTAAGGTCACCTTCATGTTTGGGCAAAAGCTTGCGCGAGGGAGAAGGGAGCTGGAAATGGCCAAGGCAGCGTAAGTGGACAACGACCGCTGTTCCCGTCCCGTCATCCTCGTTTATTCTCCCTGTGATCCGCTGCTTCCCGCTCTACTACCATGTGGCATCCGCGTGCTCCTCAATCGTCGTGCTAATCGGGTTCGTTTGTATCGGCCAGCACTTATCTTTGCCAGTAAAATTTTTTTTTAAAAGAAAGAATGATGATTTATGTCACGTCCCCAAATCGTTCCTTTTCCAAATAAACCCGGGCATTACCTTTTTGGGGGCAAACAAAGCCCTGTGAGGCGAATACCGAAGTGGGTTGCAAGTACTCAGAGTCCATACGGTGTAGAGTGTAAACGCGACAGGCCCGAATTATTCTTTGTCCCATCATCAGCACGCAGAGATCTCGTCACACTGGACACAAGCTCCGGCAGGCTGACCGAATTGCACAGCACGCGGGCAGGTTGGTGCGCTGCACGCCTGCACCGTGGCAGTACCGTCCCACTGAACGCAGGGCCCGGCGCGGTTTAAACGGAGCAGCTTCGGGTTGGGGTTGGGGGGCGGTGCTTTGCTTGGTGGAGCTGGTGCGGTCGCTGGTGGCGCCCCCTGGGGTGGGCGGGGACGGGCCCGGCGGTGGGGAGGTGCGGTGCCGGCCCGGCAAGGGACACGCATTAAAGAAGAGCCCCGTGACGCTGGCCCGCGGGGCCCGCGCCGGCACGTGACCTGCCATGGGAAAGGCCTGCTCCGCCCGCCCAGCTCTGCGTGCAGGGCTAACGAGAGCCACAGCCTGACGGCGTTACCCCCAGGAGGCCCCACCGGCCCGTGCGGCGAGCGCCCTGCATCCAGCCAGCCTGCCTGGATCAAACGGCCGCCGGGTTCGACTGCCCGGCAAGCAAACTGGACGTCGAAGCATTTCTGTTATTTTCGCTTCATTTCATCTCATTTTTTTACTTTTCAAGCACGTAGAAGGAGACAGCGTAACCCAGTTTTGGAGAGAAACATGTGCCACTAACCATGGACGAAAGGGGCAGGCCTTGATTCTTTTTTGGCTAGGGGTTGCTTCGAATTCCACACGTTAGTGGTACTTAGCGACAAATTAGTGCCACTAACGTTACAAGCACCTACGCAGGAAGATTCTTTCGATAATTAGAAGAAAATAAATGTATGGTGAAAACCATTCTAAAAGACAAGTCTTCATTTTGTGAGATATGAAATTTGCGCGTAACGCCTGGGGTGTCTACCAAACTACTCCCTTCGTTCTAATTTGTAGGTCGTTTTGGCAAATCTAGATTTGTAGATTTTGCTATGTATCTAGATATACATTGTATCTACATACATAGCAAAATTTATGTATTTTGATTTGCCAAAATGACCTACATTTTGAAACGGATGGAGTATTTTTCTCCTAAATGTTTGTCAATTACATGTCTCAAAAATGAAGCTAGGTTTGGATATCTTGAAACTTTGCATAACATCAATTCCTCCGCGTGAACCATTTTTTGGTGTTCTCTCCTTTTTTTTTTTTGGAAAAGACATGTCCTTTTAAGTGCTCTGCACCTTTTCAATAGTTTCCACCACACATCCCCATTTCTATAATAATTGGATGTTGACAAAATGGTTGGGTTTTAGAGAAAAATGTGTATGCTTCAAAAATTTCATAGATTAGTGGTGTTTTAACGAGAAAACACAGGGCGAAATGATTCAAAAGATACAAAATAAACAGCACTCGGAATTAACATATGCCACCAACCATAATGGACTAAAACGTCATATCAATTTCATGAGACTATATGAGGATATAAACAATCTTCAGTCCCCCCCCCCCCCCCCCCTCTTTCCTCTTCGGGTCTCTAGAGCCCGTGTAAATCCCTTTTGTGAATATCCTTTATTTTATATACATAAAATGAGAAAAAGAGGTAGGGATCTTCCTGATGACTTCGATCAAAAAGAAATCTCTTTAATGTGTAGACTAGAACCCAACATGGATACGCATCTCAGAAGATTGTGCAAAAACTCTCCTGTATAAACCATATGCAATCACTATATTATTGAAAACGACATTTGACCATGCATGGATTGAAACATGTCGTGCGAGTCTACCTCAGGATATCTAAAAAAAACCTGTTACTAGTGCTTGGTGAGAAGTGAGTAACACTAGCCTTGGACTAAAGGGGCAAATACTACGCATCTTGAAGAATGACTTTAGAGACATCAAAACTTCCATTAGTACGATGCACTGCTACACGGAAAAGAGATAGAATATAACAAGCCTAGTGGGCTCGGCAGCCGCCCAGCCTGACCATGTCACCCGAAAATTCCTGGCCCATACGATCCTGATCGGGTGGCTCCCGGCACCCGGTCAACCAAGCAGCTGCCGCGATGTCGCTTCGCGTGCTCCTCCTGCCGACGCGTACGCCCGACGCGTGGCTTTTTACTGTTGGCGTCGCTGCACGGTGCCTCGTCGCGGTTGCTTCCGAGGGATCCGGGATAAATTCCACCCGCCGCCGATGGATTTGTCTTCTGAGGCAGGACGCTTGTCCTGCCGGTTTGCTCCATGCGTGATTGCTGCGTTTGCTTTTTGTTCTTTGATCTTCGTTTTAAGCCTCGTTTGCTTCTCTATTTTGCCCGTCGATGCTCTGCGATGCTCTTTGCTGCTACGTCCTCTGCGACGAAGAACAGGGCCCTTCCTTGCTATGGTCAGATGATGGTTTGTAGTTCTTTATTGCAGCTGCTGGTAGTGTTTGCTTCTCTGTGTAAAATATAGTCTACGGTATCATATTTCTACCATTCTATATAACAATAAATGTAAAAGAATTGCCGTTTATCTGACCAAACTTATATCTACGCAGCTACGCTTGTAATATACTGCTACTATTTTTGAGGCAACTCTACTGCAACTATCTTGAGCACCTAATGTCTACTCGCGTGCATGGACGCACGCTAAACACTAAGGAGGTGTTTGGTTCAATGAATGTAACGGTAACCAATTACTGAGAGGGAACAGATAGCGTTACACTAGTTTGGTTCAGCCCGGTCCGTTATTAGGTACCCTGTAATCGAATACCGGCCCATTCATCCCCCATTACGCTCCTCCTCGAGCGTTATCGCATCGCTCCCTGATATCGCTTCCGCCGCCGTCTCCAAAGTCTTGTGCCCCCTCCATCTCCGCGCGAGCTTCGCCGTCGCCGCTCCTCCGCGCGAGCTTCGCCGGTGCCGCTCCTCCACGCCGCTTCTCCGGTGAGCCCTTGCTCCTTCCCCCTCACTCCCTCTCTCGTCCACACAAATAAGCGATTTCCCTCCAAACCTAACCCTAGAGTCAGTTCTATCTTCAGGTTGCAGCAAGATCCGTGGGAGGAGAAGCACAAGGACAGCAGGAGGAGGAGGAGGAGCACGGCCACCATCCGTTTTACTCACAAGAAGATCGACTCGCGGCGCCACTGCCCAAGGTGTGTATTGCTCCCCTCTCCTATGTCTCTCAAATCCCCCGGAATCCCTTGTCGAATCCCCCGGAATCCCTTGTCGAATCCCCCGGAATCCCTTCCCCTCTCGAATCCCTTGTCATTTGACCTACTTGTTGTAGAATCAGTTCTTGGATTCCTTAAATTAAAGGCATGGGATGAGATTCAGAATTGGAGATGGATTTGTGGATTGTATGGGATGGATGGATGGATGGATGAATGGATGGAGAGGACGGAGAGGGAGAGGAGTGCAATGGGAGCCCGATGGGGGGAGGAAAGGAGAGCAATCTGCCACTTGCGTTGCCTACTTGTCTTGCCTGCATGCTTGCCCGGGGGCTCGGGCAGATGATGAATGGACCCTGCTTGCCTGGGAGTTTTTGCTAGCAATATTGGCCTGCTAGCGAGGTGGGGAGTTTCAGTGAGCTCGCTGCAACTGGGACTCAACCCGGGCGTGCTGCGCGTAGTGATCTTAGGCTATGTAGTCAATTCTGAATTATTTTTCTTCTTCAGTTCTTGAACTGTTCTTTTACTGCTTTCTAGTATATTGACCATGCATCTTGGAACTGTTACAGGGACCAGTTTGATCTGTGTAGTATGGTCTATAGTTTTCTTGATTCTATTATTCCATTGTGTGCAATTACCTTGACTGGTTGTCAATTAATAATCTAGTTCAAGAGCAAGCATTGAGTGCATTCACTTTTTGCAGTCCTAGTATTTTTTATTCTATGATTTCATTGCGTGCAATTATTTGTTGTATACGGAAGTATGGCTCGTCTTCCTTTATCCGCAAGAACTCAAAGAAGAAACATGGCTCTTAGAAGCATGCTGACCTCCATCATTACCATGTACTGCTTTATGTGGTTACTTCTTGCAATGACATATAAAAGGAGGTGTTTGAAAATTGAACAAAGGATAAAAAATAGAGAATTGAGAAGCTTGCGGTTGAGCCAATTAATTCGTGATAGTGATGTTGCTTGTATTAGTCAGCTCCGCATGGATAGGAGATCATTCCACATTTTGTGTGAAATGCTTAGTGATGTTGGCGGGTTGAAAGCTACACGGAATATGTCGCTAGAGGAGATAGTGGCTCAATTTGTGTACATACTAGCCCATCATTTGAAGAACCGGACAATAAAAGAATTTTTCTTTCGGAGTGGTGAGACAGTCAGTAGACAATTCAACCTATGTCTTGTTGCTGTTTTAAAGTTGCACCACCTTCTACTTAAGGCCCCAGAGCCTATACCAGAGAATAGCACGGATAGTACATGGAAATATTTTAAAGTAAATAACTTCTCAAGCAGTTTTTCTTTTCAAAAAAATAATCCTATTTAAAAAGTAGCTTGTGACACTCTTTTTCTGTATGTGTGTATTCTATTTGTAGAATTGTTTGGGAGCTTTAGATGGAACTCATATAAAGGTAATAGTTCCAACTAGGCTAAAAGGGAGGTATAGGTCGAGAAAAGGAGATATTGTGACAAATGTTCTAGGTGTTTGTGCGCCTGACATGATATATATATATATATATATATATATATATATATATATATATATATATATATATATATATATATATATTACCTGGTTGGGAGAGCTCAGCACATGATGGGCATGTGCTTCGAGATGCTATTTCAAGGCCAAATGGGCTGCAAGTTCCTCAAGGCGAGTTTTGATTCATAAACTTCCATGTGTTTTCATGATAAACTGTCTTGTTTGAATATTCATTTTTGTTTTGTTTTTCTATCTTAAGGGTGTTATTACCTTGTTGATGCTGGTTATGCAAATGCAAATGGGTTTTTAGCTCCATATCGAGGTCAAAGGTATCATTTGGGTGGTTGGACTGCACAAAATCCACCACATAGTGTGGAGAAATATTTTAATATGAGGCATGCTAGAGCAAGAAATATCATTGAGAGGTGTTTTGCACGGCTAAAGGGTCGGTGGGCAATTTTGAGGTCCCCATCTTATTTCCCTATAAAGACTCAATGCAGAATAATAATGTCTTGTGCCCTTTTGCACAATTTAATTTTACAAAGGATGTCTAGAGATCCAATGGAAATGGAGGAGGAAGTTAGTGGCATCGTCAATGGACATTACTGAGGGAGAAATGAGTGAACCAGAATTTATTACATGTGTGTCAACTTCTAATGAGTGGACTAATCTTCGAGATGTTCTCGCTCAGGGCCTGTATAATAATTATAGGGCTTCTAGCTCTCATTGAGGTTTGTTTGTTTTTAGTTTCTGGGTACTTCTGAGTTCATGTATAATATTGGTCTATTTTTATCACAATTTTTCTAACATGTTATCATTGATATATAGCTATGGATTTATCTGGGAGCTCGACAAGCATGCGTGGAAGGGGAAAGAACAAAAGGAAGTGGACTGTAGCTGAGGATAACGAATTGGTTAAAGCCTTGTATGAAATATCATTGGATCCAAGATAAGGGTGAAGGAGGCTTTAAGAATGGATATTGTTCACTGCTCGAGACTCGCCTTGCTGAGAAGTTATCAACAAGTGGACTGTGTGTTGCTCCTCACATTGAGTCCAGAGTAAAGCATTTTAGGACAAAGTATGGAGCATTAGAGGTCATGCTTAACAAAAGTGGCTTCAACTGGGATGAGAATAGTAATATGTTGCAGTGTGAAAAAATACAGTATGATGCACATTGCAAGGTATATCTATTATGTCAAGATATATAGACATTTATCAATTATGAAGTGCTTGACTTGTGCATCCTTTTACAGTATCATCCTGAAGTGAAGGGCCTATATGGCATTGCTTTCCCTTACTATGATACATTGTCTGCCATATATGGGAGTGATATTGTTACTGGTGAAGGCGCAGAGTGGATCAGTGAAGCTGTTGCAAACTTAGGGCAAGAGCTTGCAGTTGAACATGGTAATCATCAGGAGATAGATGAGGATAGGATGTCTACATACACTCCAATACACTCTACTGATTCAGCATCATCAAGCTTTAAAAAGAGGAAGAGCAATGCGAAGGGGAAGGACTATGGATCTGTATCAAGTGATCCTCTTTTGGATATGCTGAGTGAAGTACAAGGTGACCTGAAGGGCGTGGCTAAAAATGTGGGAAAAATGGCAGAAGCAATGGAGCGTGAGGCTGCCATTCAAGAGAAGATGATGAATAATGATCCCCAACAAACGTTGAGAGAGAAGGCTGTAGCAGAGCTCCAGAAGCTTGGGTTTACTGGCACTGAGCAAGTCAAAGCTGCTACTGTGTTTGTAAAAATGCCAGAGCAAATGAGCATGCTGCTAACACTGGATGAGATATTGAGGAGAGAATTTATCCTAAACATGCTTAATGGTATGTGGAACTTTGCTATCTTATTGCACATGTTATTTCCTGCCATACCTTAACTTGTTCAGGCTTTAAGGTTGTTGTTCTTTGCACAAAAATAGAACAGCTCACACATGCCTTAACTTGTTCTCTGTTTTTTTAGAGGCAGACAGAAGCAAGTAGAAGGGTGCTGACCGTGCCTGCTCTCTTTAGTTTGAAGTCTCTTTTTTTGGCTTTCTTTTTCTTCTTTTCCTGCCTTTATTTGTTAGAGTTGTGGTGGTGGTTCAGACGTTCAGAATTCAGTGGTGTTTGCATGATAGAATATACAGTCATCTACTGGTTGAAGCAAACTGTTGGTCAATTTATTGGCTTGTCTGATTTCTAGGTGTCTACAAAAGACACGTCACTTTTTAGAGTATGTCAGTGTCTGAGATATGTCAGTATTTGATTGGGTTCCATCCTATGCAAACATAGTTCTTATTTTTATCAGATTTAATTTGTAACAGTGTTAAATTGATTCAGTGTTACAAATCATTTTCAGTTGCGGCTGTATAAATCAAATCATTTTCAGCTGTCAGATTAATGAGATTTATCAGTGTTTGATTCAGTGTCATATTGGATTACATACTTTGTTTGGCTGGTCAATTCTGACGAATGTTTCTGATATGGCAGTCCATTTCATTACCAGAGTTTCACAAACCAAATAGCTGTAACGACACTTCATTTTATTACCACATCCAACCAAACAAAATAGGTCAGTGATCCCACCACCCAACCCACTGTGACCTGATTCCATTTACATTTGCGTTACCTGAGCATGAACCAAACACCTCCTAAGTATATACCACCAGCACAGGCTAAAAATTGTCGTACTACGAGCAATTGTCTTGGGATAACTAAGATCTTTTAGTGCTCAGCTAGAGACGTGTGATGCTAAAACTAGAATAAAAGAGCAAACAGTGATGTTTTGCGAGAGAACGCTGCAAAAAGATCCGTGGCTAAACCGGGAGAGCCGAGAGCCGAAACAGCCCGATCGCGTGTGCTACCGGGGCCGGCGAGACCCGCCACCCGGCATCAAAGGCGACAGACAGCACGGGAGGCCGTGGCATGGGGCAGCGCGGTACATGGTGGAGGTGGACACGGTACGCGCCAGGGGAAAAGAAAGATTCGCGCCTGCCCGATCCCCCTGTATCCCTGTACACGCAGGCTGGTGGAAAGGAACCGGATGGACGGCGATGCCGGGCCGTCGGATCTGGGCGGCGTGATGGATGGGTGGTGTACCTCCTCATGGGTCCTACTCCTGGCCGCACGCGAGGCCGTCGTCGACGGACACTGCTGCGCGGGACCACTGAACAGTGGCTTGGATCGGGCCGCGCCCTCGTGGGGCCAGACGGACGGGACGTGGGGGGTTGCAGCCCGTGAGCTTTTAATGTCTGTAGTTATGGGCGCCGTAATGGAGAACGGAGTGCCGTTGCGGATAACGGGGGGGGGTGCAAAGTTAGCGCTGGGAGGGCCGTGCCGTTTGTTTTGCACGAAGCAATGAACACGTCAATCTGAGATTTTTTCGTTGCAAGGAGTCAATCTGAGACTGATCCTGTGGACTCTGGTGGCGTACAAACATAATAGATCAAATTCTTGGTTCCGTTTCATATGCAGTACTAGACAACAAAAAGAGATTGTTGAATATCTAATAAAGCTAATTTAGAACTATGAAAGTTGTTTATCCACTGCATTAGAGGTAGCATAATTTGTAGTCCATAAATTACACTGCCAACTAATTATGCCACCCCGAAATTACTAGATACCTTTGCCGTTTATATTTTTTTCCCAAAGACGTCTAAGCAACACTGCAACGGTTATGACTCACCATCACCTTACCCCTAACTACGACCTAACAATTTTCAACAATTTGTTTGATCAGCGGTACAATTTTCCTAAGGCATCGCTAGTAAGGACAAATGACACGATGTGAATGACATCATCATCTATACCGCATGAAACGTATGAGAAAAGGACGCAAACCGGATGTCTTTCAACATGAAGCCCAATCACATGAAGAGAACCCAAACACCATGTTGGAAGATATCAGTGAAAGGAGGGCCCTAACTTGAGAAGCTAGGGATTTGCTCTTCTCTCTCTCTTTTACCATTGGGACGTGCTAGACTCTCTTACGCGCGATGATTGCATGTTTGTATATTTTTCTCTCGCTTGATATAGTCAGCAGTGCTCCTTCCTAGTTCCAAAAAAAAGTATATCTTTCTTTTCTACCACATGTATAGGCGTATAGTATCCTACACTCATCTCGTTAAATATATATGAGAGGTTACCATTTATAAACTCTAATAATGATCCCAACTAGATGATCTCCATTCAACATTTATCAAGAACGAGGCAAAGGAGCACACGTATCACGACCCCTTCCCAAAAGCATGGAAGTGGGCGCAGCGTGCAGGTGGAAACCCTGTGGTGAGATGAAAAAAAAGGGACCCCATCCCACAGGAGCAGGACGCACCCGGCGTGTACGCGTAGCCGGAGTGCTGGACCCTTTGGACGCTCCACTAACGGCCGCCGTTACCGTGCGCTCACGCCTTTGCTGCCCCTCTCCCGCGGAAAAATCCCTCGCGGAAACCCGCACAAACCGATCGATCTCCAGCGAGGAAGCCGTTTCGAAAAACCGACGCGAAAAACCGATCCATCCCCGCACCGCGCTGTCCAACGCTTCTTCCTTCGCGCTGCTGCTGCTGCTGCTGGTAGTAAAAAAAAAAAAAAACCCAACGCCTCGGCTCCAAGCCAGCCAGCCAACCAACCCGCCCCCGGGCAGCAAAGCACAGGCGCACGAGCTCCCCCCCCAGCTCCAGCTCCACGCCTCCTCCCTCCCCCTCCCGCCATCCTCCTCCGCCGCGCGCCTTCCCGCCCGCCGAGCCTTTGGGGGGTTCCGGAGTCGCGGCCGCGCGTGCGAGACTCTCCCGTCCCCTGCTGCCGAGAGTAAGATCTCCGGCCTCCCCCCGCGCGCCCCGGCGCCTCCTCTCTCTCCCCTGAATTGCGCGGGCTCGGGGCTCTAAAGGCTGCCCCGGTGGCGCTGCGGCCGCAGATCTGCGGAGCTCGGCATGGGGTGACCAGATCGGGGCGCTCGGTGCTCTACGGCTGAATTCCGCTCGGGGAGGGGAGCTCGTCTCGGAGAAGCCGCGGGGATGGCGAACGCCGGCGCGGCCGTCGGCTCAGGTGCGGTTCCGTTCCCTGCGCTCTGGCTCCTCCTGCTTCTCTCTCTCTCTGCTCTCTCGGCTTGTGTTGCTTGGACCGGGCCTTTTGTGGCGACTGCTGGGCTGGCGGGGGGATGCTGAATTGCTGAGCGTAGAGGAACGTGGACTTGGGAAGTTGACTCCCTCGTGGCAGAGAGAGGAAGGAAGTGCGAAATTCGGTATAATTTGGGACGGCTTTGCAATTTGTGCATCGAGGGAATGCCTTTTCTTCATAATTTTGTTGTTTACGCTGGAGACTGCTATTTTTTTACTGATTCATGGGAGAATTCGCAGTTTAGCCAGTCTGCTTTTTTAATTATTGAGCTCACCACCACCCGATTTTTCTTATGCATGCGAAATTGCATCTGCGGAATGGGGGGAATATGTAATTATGGATCTGGAAAACCGATTTCTGTCTTATTAGTAACCACGGTGCCTTCCAATGTAAAATTTCCAAGGTTACCGTAACAATTGGCCTTGTTTCTAGTACAGCTCAGAGGATTGTTGCTTTTGACTGGTTCATCCAACAATTTTGCAATTCTGCAGTAAATTGTCTGGGTTAGACATCTGTTGTTTTCATGCATGCAAACAGGATCTGTGGAATTGGGGGTTGGGGAGGGGAAGATTTATGGTTGCGGATCTGTAAACTGATATTTGTCCATTTGGTAACTGCAGTGCATTCCTTTGTAAATTTTGTATGTTTTGGGTGAAATATTGATTATATTATGAAAATGAAGGATCTATGCATATAGTGCTATTTTAGGTTGTGTAATTATTGCACAATAAATCATCATAGAAATAGACTTATTCATGTGAAATTACGAATAGGAAAAATATTAAAGATCTGTGTGTATGGTCCTACAATAGGACTGTGTCTTTATTGTTCAATTGATTCATCATAAAAATAGACTTCTTCGCTGTAAATTTTACAGAATAAAAGGGTGAAAAAAAATCTCTTCAATTGGATGTATGCCTTATTCTCATGAATGTTTCTTCTTATCCAATCCAACTGCCTTTGTATAGGGGGTGTTAGCGATGCTTTGTTCAGGGAACTCTGGCATGCTTGTGCTGGGCCGTTGGTCACAGTGCCTCGCCAAGGCGAGCTGGTTTACTACTTCCCGCAAGGACATATGGAACAGGTATATCTTGTTGTGATGCACCACAATTGATGAGTCGAGTGCTTTTCTGCATAGTTTAGCTATCAATATTGTAATAATATTGCTTGTGCCATATATTAGAATCACGGCGGTTTGTTCTGCAGCAATGCAGCTCGTTTTTGTATTTCTTGTCATTCAACTGATGACCAAAAATCTTTCTATAGCTTGAAGCATCTACAGATCAGCAACTTGACCAGCACCTACCTTTGTTTAATCTACCATCCAAGATCCTGTGCAAGGTGGTAAATGTAGAACTCAGAGTAAGTCCTCCTTTCCTTTTGGTTTGTGTAGTCTCCCTTCATGCAAACTTCGCTAGAATGCCCACTAATAGAACCATTTATAGAACTGATATCCTGTACTTTTCCTCACTACTTTATCTCTGGAATGCAGGCTGAAACTGATTCTGATGAAGTTTATGCTCAAATTATGCTGCAACCAGAAGCTGATGTGAGTAGGATCGCTTATATAATTTTCTTGTGGATCTCAATCTTCTCATTCTGCTATTGTCTCTTTGTTCTGTGCATATTGTACTCTATCTCACATAATGGCCTTCCTTTCTTCCAATTGATTTCACTAGCTATACCGGATGGTCAGTATTACATATGCATGTGCTGACTTACTTTCCTTGAATTCACTTAATTAGCAAAGTGAGCCCACCAGCCCAGATCCTGAGCCACCAGAACCAGAAAGGTGCAATGTCCATTCCTTCTGCAAGACTTTGACTGCATCAGACACGAGCACCCATGGTGGGTTCTCTGTCCTCAGGAGGCATGCTGAAGAATGTTTGCCCCAATTGGTTAGCACAATACTTTGTATACCCTTGTCTGTGCGTAGCATCTGTGGCATGACTTATTAAGTGGAATGGTTTTTATTTTTAGGATATGACTCAGAATCCACCGTGGCAAGAATTGGTGGCTAAAGATCTCCATGGAAATGAATGGCATTTCCGTCACATTTTTCGAGGTTGGTTTCTGACATCATCATACCGCTTAAACCTGTTTTAATTTCAGAGTATAACGGTGTTGTTCTTGTAGTTTTGATGTGGCGTTCATTTTGAATGAACCTAGTTCTCCTGCTTCAGAAATAAATTTCCATAATTATTTTGGTTGCAATGACTCATGAAGCATTATTGGCTGTTTTCTTTTAGGTCAACCAAGGAGGCATCTCCTTACGACAGGCTGGAGTGTTTTTGTTAGCTCGAAAAGATTGGTTGCTGGTGATGCTTTTATCTTTTTGAGGTGTGATTGAAATGCATGTCGAAGCCTTTTTTCTCATTTGTTTGTCTTCTGGTTCTGCTGAGTTTTTTTATGAACCTGCTAACTGTCCTTATTCATTAATCTAACAGAGGTGAGAACGGAGAGCTACGAGTCGGGGTAAGGAGGCTCATGAGGCAACTAAATAACATGCCATCATCAGTTATCTCAAGCCACAGCATGCATCTTGGAGTCCTGGCAACTGCATCTCATGCCATCTCCACTGGAACTCTCTTTTCTGTTTTCTACAAACCCAGGTTCGCTTCCTTTTTTTTCAAAAAACCTTCTGTTGTGAAATGCTCTCTTTACTCAAGGCATTATCTTTTGTTTGGGTCTACTATACTTTGTACATGAATTAGCTGTGCTGTTATAAAAGAACTGGGCCGGTGGGGGAAAGACCGCCCCACGGTTTTCTATAGGCAGAGAAGATCCCAGCCATACCAGCCGAGTAAACCCCCGAACCCTGGCTTCACCCTGTAGGGCCGCACCGTAATCTGGGCTGACCATGACCTTGGGTTGGCGACCACTGCAACTACCCCCTGGTAGGAGGGCCCAAACCAACCACGTGTCACAGACCGGCGCCTTGCCACTATTTTGTGCTGTTATCAGTTATTGATTTTCCTGTGGTGGTGGCTCTAATGCCTATCCAACTTTACATGCGGGATGGTTTTCTTTCTTCACATGAGTTTTATTGCATTACATTCAATCCCTGTGTCTATATTATGAATGAATTTCATGTATAGCTTTTAGTTGTTGTTTCTTGCGCTAAACTTATGTTGTCCTATTAGGTTTGGCATGTGGAAATATGCTTTCCTTTTGAACTTGTGCTAAGAAACTTTTATTTGTCCATCTAATTTGGTCCACAGAACAAGTCGATCGGAATTTGTTGTTAATGTAAACAAGTACCTTGAAGCTAAGAATCACAAGATGTCTGTCGGTATGAGGTTTAAAATGAGATTCGAGGGTGATGAATCTCCTGAAAGAAGGTATTCTACATTTTATATTCCATAAACTGATATTTCATTATAGGTTGCATAGATGCCTCTCATAACCTTCTTCCTTCATGGTTTACAGATTTAGTGGGACAATTATTGGTCTTGGAAGCATGCCAGCTAACTCAACATCTCCGTGGGCTGACTCTGATTGGAGATCTTTGAAGGTAATCAATGTCTTTCTATTTATGGACATGATTCCATTTTTACTTTGCATTTTCAACTGAAATATATGTTGTATTTCCAATTTCGAATGCGCCTTTCCAAGATCTCAGACCATGCTTTCACTGCTGACAGGTCCAATGGGACGAGCCTTCTGCTGTTGTCCGTCCAGATAGAGTTTCACCATGGGAACTAGAACCGCTTGATGCAACTAACACACAACCGCCTCAGCCTCCTTTACGGAATAAGCGTGCACGGCCTCCTGCTTCACCTTCTATTGCTCCAGAACTTCCTCCAGCCTTTGGTATGTGTTTGCTAAGCTGTTGTGCCAAATTATGACTTGGCTTCTAACAACATACTTACTGTTCTCTTCACATATTGACTTGCATGCAAAACTAATCTCTTCTATTTCTATCTTAGGTTTTTGGAAATCCCCGGCTGAGGCTACCCACTCTTTCTCATTTTCAGGACTGCAGCGAACTCAGGAATTATACCATTCAAACCCCAATTCGATCTTCTCATCATCGTTGAATGTAGGATTCCATTCAAAGAATGAGCGCTCTACTCCAACCAACAGTCATTTGTACTGGCCAATTCGAGACACTAGAACGGAATCCTACTCTGCTAGCATTAACAAACTTCCACCTGAAAGGAAGCAAGAATCTGCTACTGCTGGCTGCAGATTGTTTGGTATTGAGATAAGTAATGCAGTATCACCAGTGGTTACTGTTGCTAGTGTTGGTCAAGGCCAACCACCTGCTGTGTCAGTAGATGTTGAGTCTGATCAGCTGTCACAGCCATCCCAAGCCAACAAAACAGATGCCCCAGCAGCAAGCAGTGAGCGCTCTCCTCATGAGACTGAGAGCCGGCAAGTCAGGAGCTGCACCAAGGTGATAATGGGTTATTAACAACTTGTTTATTTCATGGTGATGTTAGTGTAATTGTTAACTTTGTCCCTGCAGGTAATCATGCAAGGAATGGCGGTTGGCAGGGCAGTGGACTTGACGAGGCTAGAAGGGTATGATGATCTTCTCCACAAGTTGGAGGAGATGTTTGATATCCAGGGGGAGCTTTCTGCTAGCCTCAAGAAATGGAAGGTTATTTACACGGACGATGAGGATGATATGATGCTGGTTGGGGACGATCCGTGGTCGTACGTACCCCTTGCCCCTTCGCACTGGATTCTGTATCTATAGAACATTTCAAGTCCTTAACTTTGCAATTGATTTAACTTGGGATTTTGTTTCCTTTCATCGCAGTGAATTTTGCCGCATGGTGAAAAGGATATACATTTACTCCTACGAGGAGGCCAAGTCTTTAACTCCCAAGGCGAAGCTGCCGGTCATTGGTGACACCACTAAACCAAACCCAGACAAATTGTCACCGGAATCTGACATGCCGCAGAGTGACTCAAACAACAGCGTCCTGGTTGCCGCCGATAAGGACTGATGGATGCTAACTTGGCGCTCTACCTTTTCTTCCCTTTTTGGATGTTTGGGAGGCAATGCCCATGCTCCTTGAGACTGCTAAGAGTTATCTGTTTGTTGCGCCCTGGGCCCGAAGGACGTTGCCCCACAATCTGCCTGACTGCCTTGGTTTGGAATGGCTGATGTAGGACCAGCGGTGGTCCTCTGCCAGCAAGGACGACTGGAACGGAATGGCAAGCAGGCTGCGTGCGCACCGCTCCATGTGGCACCAACCTGTGTTTTGTTTGCCGTGTTTGGTAGGAGGCATGGCGTATTGCCGGCTGCTTGGTTTTGGAGACTGCCACTGACTGCTGCCGTCTCGCCGGCCGTCGGCCAGCGGGCCGCGCCTCTCACCTCCAGTAAATAGGACTTTATGTACAAGTATTTTGGCAGTAGCAGTAGTGGTTTATGTATATCAGCGTCATGTTCCTTGCTACCTATATAAGCATCACATCTGTAGCTGGTGTTCCCACCTGCATTTTATCTACCCCCGGCTTGGTACCGGATGCTCTGGTGCAAAAATGTCTCTGCTTGCTGTTCCAACGGCATGCTCTTTTCGGCGCGTGCTGCCGTGCTGTGTGTCGTGTGCGTGTGCTTGTGCGCTTTCGGTTGGAACGTTGCTGCCTCTGCCCGCCATTTGTGCTTTCTTGATCTTGGTGGTCTGCCTTGTCTTCTGCCCTCCGGCGCAAGGCATCTGTGTTCTGTACATGCTTGAACTAGTGACCCGTGTCTCTTCATCATTGTAATGCCTGGGGATATCTGGTCTGAAGTGACGCTGACGCGGGCCGGAGGCGTCTTTATGCTTTGTGCTTTGCTCGCGTGGATGAGGCACGGCGCCTCGTGGTTGTGATGGACCTGAACCCTGGTGGAGTGATGGTCTTTCTACCGGCCACCATTCCGAAGGAAGGCTCGCCGGAATGATTGCTTCCGCCGTGGCTCGCTTAAAGCCTGGAGCACGAGGGGACTAGGGCATCTGTTCACGAAAAGCAGGGGTTGAGCTTTGGAGTGTGCGTTTGGTGATTCGGTTTGGATTTGCTCGCAGGCGATGAACATCCGTGCGGCGAGACTGTCAAGAAGTGAAGGTCGATATGGCCAATTTCAGGAGCGAGGGAAGTGCTAAACATTGAGAAATTTTGCCAAACTCAGCTGCCTGTGTGTTGCGTGGGAGGTGGTGGAAAAGACACAGCCTCTGAAAGGTAGGGATGCCCTTGCGGGCTTAAGAGAGAGCTGGTGATGGAAGTGTTTATCGTGCTAGTGGCTAGTGCTACCATGTAATCATGTGTGTGCACTGCCAGCACAAGTGCAGAATCAGTTGGATGGTGATGGCATTTTGGCGTGCGGTGGTTAGGGTGCTGGTGTCAATGTCACGGCTGTTGTTCTGCCGCCGCCGCCGCAGGTGCTGCCGGGCTATCGCCTATGTGTTTAGTCTCTTTTGGTGCGCACGCTTAACCTCGGTGTGGCGATGTCATTGAGCTGAAGGCATCATTGCATTGCATTTGTGATGCCCCCCTGGCCTAGTTGAGCCTGCCCAAGTGGACATGTCTTTTTAGAGCTCATGGCAATTGGCAGATGCCTGATGTCTGTACAGTTATAGGCTTATAGCTTATAGGAGCTTCAGTGAGCCCTTAGGCTATATCAATTCCAATAAGCATATCTGGCAGCCCCGCCAATCTTAGGGCGTTCGAGGATTGTAACTTTGTAAGTTTATGACACCAGTATGGTTTACCAAATGAAAAACAGGTCACTGGTACTTTATCGGTTATGTTAACTATGTATTGATAAATATTTCTCCAGCACTGAACTTTTCCTTTTTTCCCCTGGAAAACGGCTAGTACAACATCAATGGTGATCTTTATGTGTTTATCCTTCCTGATCAGCTAAACATACAATGCTACAAGAAATATATCAAGGACCGCCTTTATTTCTTTGCTTTGTCGGGTTGGCAGGTTGTGCTTGGTGACCCTTCCGTGTCAGCTTGAGGCTCAGTGACCACCCTGACCGTCAAGGGCTCGACAGCATCGCTACGTGGTTCTTCGGCCTGACCACCACCTTCCGCTGCCTGATCTTCCTGTGGTGTGTTCCTGTGGGAGAGGTCCTCCTGATGGTGTACATTCAGAGATTCCTCTACAGTTTGTGCTTCCAAATCCGGGTCAATGCTGGTTGCTTTGGGGGCCGGAAGGAGCGATACTCGACAAAGGGGGCAGGTGGTGTTTTTAGAGAGCCAGTGGTCAATACAATTGATATGAAAGGTATGGCCACAAGGAGGTATTCGCTGAAGCCGCTCATCTGGTTGATAGTCTGCTAGGCAGACAGAGCACCTGACAACAATTATCAGGTGTTCAGAAGCAAAGCAAAACTTAACAAAATAATAATGCAGGGGCAAATGCCAGTAGAAAGAAATGACTCATGCCAAAGGTTAACAGTTAACCAACAAAAAGGCTGGGCAAAGGGCTAGTCCCAACAATCATACGATCTCAAAGAAAAGAAAGATCAGGGACCATAACATGGAAAGCTTGCTGTTATGTTTCTTTCTTCAACAATGTTGAATTGCCTGCATATGAGAAGCAATATTCCTCTTGATTAGTGGACAGTTTAAAAGTTCTTTCAATTGACTGTAACAAATTTGCTCCATGTCACTCTAAATATAAGCCTTTTCACACATAGGCATGTTTATATACGTTTTTTCCCTTAATAGCAGAATGGGGGAAACAACAGATGTCAGGGAAAAAAATACTTCGAATTTTTTTAGCAAATGATGTCATGAATTTTCCTATTATAGGATCTGTATCAGGATGTCCAAAACATCTATTCAAAAGATTAACTCACATGCTACATTTGAACCTAAACTTGCTGTTACATACTGATCGCTAAAAGCTAGCACCACCCTGCCTATATTGAAAAGCTAACACAACCATACCTGTTTGTTAAGATTTAGATCTTGTGCCGATGGAAGGGTCCCTATTTATTACTGCATGTGCATTTTATTGTTCTTTTTAATGACGTAATTTGGAAAAGATTTCCAAAGTTAACATACTGTCTAGAAAATATCTATTTAGTGGTGAAATGAGCACTATTAGTATGTAGATTATCGGTGTTCTTATGCAGAGAGGCTGGGATATACTGAAGGCTGAAAAGAACAAGCAGTTGAAAACTTCTCTCTAGTTGGCAGAACTAGCTGCTGCCATCCATTACCAAGCTAACTCCTTTTTAGTTACTTGATAGGTAAAAGAAGCAGAAACTCTATAAAGAAACTACTATATCACTATATACTGGACGAAAGAGTTTAAAGCAAATCACTGACTGTGTCTCCCTGATCAAGAAACTCTCTTTATAGATAACCACTGGCAACATTTCCCGCATCTCCTTCTTCAAACCACACTCCAGCTACAAATGCAGATGTTGAACGCAAAATAAATCGAACAATTAGATCCTGAATACATCACCAGCTTGGAGAAATCAACTAATTTTCAGAAGAATATGAAAGCTGACTTACCCTGGGGTTATCTCCCCGTATCAAATTATTTGTCCTCATCCTCAAGGACTGCCAATTGGCCCTGCGCCGCCTCAGGTAGAACAGATAGAAGAAGAGGAGCAAGACGAATGTAAAAAAGACAGGCACCGAGAAGATGAAGGCCTGGTATAGCTTGAGCTCAGGCGATTCGGCCGAGCAGTAGTCTGGTGGATCTGGGGAGGTGCAAGACATCACGAACCCACAATGTCCTACCGGAAAATATCCAACACAATCTAACCTTTATTTTAGCCCAGCTGGTCTAAAAAATTTGGCGAGCTTGTTTATCCGAGTGAGGTAAAGAGCTCTACGCAAAAGTGATTGACGAACACTTATATAAGGGGCGCCAATGAAGCAAACTGCAACAACACCTACTACGGATAGACAACAAGGTTAAGAAAAACTCGTGATCTCCTCAACAACCACAGGCTAATCAATTGATACAGCACGCGAAAGGGAAAGGGCTCAAGGTCAACTAAACAAGAATAAGCAGTAGTGATGGTGTCCAAGCCACTAAACATCACAAGAACTGATGCCGTCAGCCCGTCACTAGCAGGGGATTCTCTCGGCCGCCTAGATTTTGTAGAGCCAAATAAACAAGATATACACCAGCGACTCCAAGACACCTAATTGCTCGCGAAATCTTTTGGGGCCGGGCGAGGAAGAACGGAGGACACTCTGCACCGCCCGCACTATCCAGACCTGACAGCGCGCAACCCGCAAGGAGCAACAGCACGAAGAGAGGTATCTGGAGGTAGCAGCATTCAGGAGCTGAAATCAATTGCCTGGCCGGCAAAGGACGGATCGCGGCCGGGACACGGACGGAGGAACCGAGATCAGGGCGGGGGCGGAGAGGGATGGGGTCGAGGCTGAGGCAACACTCAGCTCGGAAGGGGGGCAGGTCTCGCGCGGGCGGAAGAACAGCGCGGATCAGAAGGGTGACGGCGAGAAAGGTTGCCGCGAATGCGAGACGCGGCGGCGCGCTGGGCGGGGCGGGGAGGGACGGGGGGCGGCGCGGATCGGGTGGGCTGGAGGGGGGAGGGGAGACGAGCTGGTTGGCTGGGTTCCAAGTATCGAAACGGGAATAGAGAAACGGGGGAGGGCTGAGGGAGAAAGGACGCGGCGAGTTGGCGAAGAAGCCGCACGAGACGTTTGTACGCGCCACTCCGCTCAAGTAACTTGTTCAGGAAAACCTTTTTCAAAAATTTTGTTGAGGATAATAAACGCTGTGTTTTTTCCCCGAAAGACCACTACCTATTAGCGCTCCAAATGTAGTTTATAATTCGATCGCATTCGGTATAATTTTCTTATTTGATGAATTAGGTTTAGAATATAGACGATTGCAATATTAAATTTCGTATAAAATAAATTATAATAAATACATAAACTAGCATGCATAGATCTAATATACTAGACATTATAAATAGTATAGTCAGGAAGAAGTAGATCAGATCACAGAACACGTATTGAGTCTTGGCTGGAGGGCTAACGACGACGAACCATCGCTGCTGGAGACGACGAAGGCTGGCTCGTGAGACGACGGAGTTAGGTGGAAGACACGCCATGGTGAAGACCTTGAGCAGTCGCGCGAAGCGCTTCAAAAACCTTATTCGCCCTCTCCCGGTGCAGAATCCCAAAGGCGAAGGGTTTCGGAGACCTGCTCTCCTGTTCGCCAGTGCACGCCGACACTCGGGATGGAGAAGGCTACCGTGGCGGCGCAGCAGCAAGAAAGGGCAAAAACCTTAGGTTTTGGTGTATTTTTGGTGGAGGACGTTGGGTCGTATATATATATATATATAGAAAAGTCAACCGTCATTTATCTCCTCCACTAGTAAGGTGAGACTAAACCACATACTCTTGCATACATGGACCTTTCAGATTTACTAGAATTTCTAAAATTATTAATAGGCCAAACCCACTAAAATTCCAGCACCTTATTTTGCTCAATAAATTAATTTGAAAAAAATTTACATACTATTAGTTAAACTCTAAATACTTTGTACGCCAGAGTGATGAGTGATCGTAGGGATCCATATATCATAGACATAATATGGCATATGAAACATCACGAGAAAACTTAATGACATATAACGAAATTGTCCAACTAACTTTAGTTCATTACTTATCAACTGATAATCCGATGAAATATCACTCGCAACCGCCACATTTTCATTTCGCTTTCTATTTTCCGTTACTTTAGAGTTTGTTCAATTAATCTTATTAAACAAGGTGGATTCTGACTTTGTATGTGATTTAATTTTTCTCTTCATCTTTTTCCAATCTCCTAGAAACCAACAAGCGCTTGCTATGCGCATTTCATTTCGGGAATCGATAGCCGGGAGACAATCCAGCCGTGGCGGGGAGGCAAACCGCGGAACACGACGCGGCGGCCCTCGCCGCAGCAGCACGTGTGGAGGCGTGGAGCAGATGCAGCTCAACGGCTACTCGGCTACCGAGCAGCAAAGTCAACTCTGGTGCCACGCCACCGAGCATGGGTCCGTTATCTTCCTGCAAATCTGCAATGGATAAGCCTTCTTTTAATAATAATTATGGATCAAGGTTTGTTAGTGGAAAATATAAAAGAAAGCACGCGCCATGCGAGTGACTCGTGCCACTTGAACGCCATGTTGGTGGATATTTCAGCAACCTTTTTGTGGCTGTAGTGTCGGGCGTTATCCCTTTCTTCGTGTCAGTGTTGTGAAAATTAATCATACTACTTTGTTGCAGTCATAAATTAGTTACCAAAATCTAAAAAAATACTAAAAGGATTCTCCTTTTCATCCCGAGCGGATCGCCAATCCACGATGCACTAATGCACAGCCCATCATGGGACCGGCCCATATTACCACCCATGAGACCCGTTTATAACGGGCCAAAACAGCGGCTCCGACTTCTTTCTGTTGTTCGGCCGGCCCACCAGTATGCGAGTCCCCCACGAAGGTGAGCCCACGGCCGCGCTGCCGGCTGCCCCTTCCGCCGCCGTCGTCCAAACCACCGCGACGGCGATCGCACGAGCGGTGACAGCGAATCGAGAAGCTTCCCTTCCCGGCGGCCATGTCGGCCTCGGCTACGGGTGCTGTTAGCGACGCCTCTGGTCCAGCGGAGGCGGCTGCAGCGGCGGGGGCGAGCAGGAGGGAGAAGCGGCGTGAGCGGAAGAAGCAGCGCCGCCGGAGGGCGCGGAGGGAGGCGGCGGCGCGGGCACGGGCGTCGGCGGAGGCGGATGCGCTCGAGTTCGATCCCGAGGAGGAGCGCCGCCTCCTCGAGCAAGAGGAGGCCGAGGCGGCTGCGGAGTCCGAGCGCGCGCGGCGCGCCTTCGAGGAAGCCGAGCACCGGTGGCTCGAGGCCGCCGCGGCGCGCGCTGCGGAGAAGGCGGCCGCCGCCGCTGCCGCGGCAGAGGAGGCCAGGGCTGCGGAGGCTTCCACTCGAGAGAAGGTTAGCTCATTCCCCTAATTTCTTAATCATCTTCGACTGAACTAGTGCCGTTAGCCAATAGCCATTTGTGTGCTTAGTTACCGATGCGTTTGCTACGTCCCATCTCTACGACAAACCTGTTCCCTTGACATGTAGCATCACTAACTTGAGTCTTATAGGAGTATAGGATGATACGGTGCACATGATGTTTGATTGCACGGGGTTAGGCACTGTTGGTAGTTTGTCAATGCTAACCTGTCTATTTCATAAGTCGTCTATCTTGCATCTGGTGCTCGGTCTGTTGATTTTTCTACTAGATATATATGGTTCTGGTACTTCTAATCCTTCTATCGAATGCTTTCTCTTCATCAGTAGTGTTTTTGCTAGCTATTGTAATGCAGATGTTGATGAATTTGCTAGTGCATTTTTCGAAATTTAACTTGGATAAACAGGCAAACATAGTGATCCAATTTGTTTACCTTGGCTATTGCAGTCTAAGGATGATCATGGAAACGAGTCAGAAGAAGATGGTGAATGGGAATATATTGAAGATGGACCAGCCGAGATCATATGGCAAGGAAATGAGATAATTGTGAAGAAGAAAAAGGTTAAAGTACCAAAAGGGGTCAAGGAAAAGCCGCCAATTCAAGAGGTCATGGTTATATTTCCTCAAAGTTTCAGGGGCTCATTATGGCTGCTCCGTGGGTTATGTTTTTTATATTGTCTGAGGAGGACACTGATACGATGTTTTGCAGGAAGATAGACCTACATCAAATCCACTCCCGCCACAATCTGTAGCTTTTGCTGCACAGAGGACAGAACCTTCCATGTCTGCTCAAGAAGTACTTGAGAAAGTTGCTCAAGAGACTCCAAATTTTGGAACAGAACAGGCATGCTCCACAGCTCTCCATTTATATTAGGACAGGAAAGATGTCTTGTGTAGTTCTTATGCTACAATGAAAAGAAAATACAATTCACTGTCTACCTCACATCTTGGCTTTGTTCTTTGTCGACTAGCGTCAACTTAACTTTCATGTCTGTTTTATTTTTTAGGATAAGGCCCATTGTCCATTTCACCTCAAGACAGGGGCTTGTCGCTTCGGAGTGCGCTGCAGCAGGGTTCATTTTTATCCTGATAAGTCAAGCACATTGCTAATGAAAAACATGTATAACGGCCCAGGCCTCGCTTTGGAACAAGATGAAGGGCTTGAGGTTTGTTAGAGGACAATCCCTTGTGAATAACTTGGTATCCTGAAACTATTGTTTGTTTCCTTTACGAACTGGCATAAGTATCAAATCATTTGCATTTTTTCAATTATTACTAAAGATTAGTCTTGCTCCAAGTTTTTTCTTGACATGCTGTACACTCAGACCTGCGACAGATTCCATGTACTTCATGTAATTCTCTTCAGAACTCCGACTTGAGGCATACAATGATCCGGCCAGTTGGTTTCACTTGACTGAGGACGACTTGAACTTTGATCTGCTCATGTATCCTAAATTATCATGGTCTCTTGTTGATGTTGCTGAACTTTTTGATGCTTCTTTTTAACTCTTAAAAAAGCCCTCCAATATTTGAAAATTGGAACTTGTCTTTGTGCCATTTATTAAGCAGGTCCTTGACAATTTTGATAGTAACTGGGAAATTTTAACGTTCAACTTTTGAGGAATTATTCTTTTACTGGAAATGTTTGATGACCGTTAGGGTGACAGGTGAATTTATTTTAACCCCTTTGAGCTGATAGAACTCATTCTATCAGCAAAGTACTGCTAAATAGGCGCTTACTTTTACTTATCCGTTCCCCTTTTGGATTTTCTTCTCTTAGTTCTCAGTTTCTTCCCTTCTGCATGCCCTAAGGTTTTTTCTTAATTAAAGTAGTGACAAGGGACCACTGCACTAAGGTGTTTGGTATCTTCCTTTATTTGAACTTTGAACTAATAAGTTTTTTCCTTTAACATTCTCCAGTTCACAGATGAAGAAATTGAACAGAGTTATGAGGAATTTTATGAAGACGTACATACCGAATTTCTGAAATTTGGTGAACTTGCCAACTTCAAGGTTCTTTGTGCCTCCTTTCTCTGAAACTACATGATTTCCCCTTCACCTCGTGTTATCTTCAGCTTTGTTCCTAGCTTTATATGATTGTTGCACTTGAAGTATTATTAATATCTTCTCCGTGTTGTGGCTGCATTAATGATTGAAAATAATCTTTTGTTGTTGGGGAGAATTAGTATACAATTAATGTACTATTGTTGGTTAGTTTTTTAGCTTCTAGATGAGGAGACCAGTATATTGTAGTAGTTCCATGCTACTCCCCTTTGCCATCTGTGTTATACTCTACTTCTGCAGACTTAGCCTTTGCTTAAGCATTTTAACTTCACCTTGCAATTCACATACATCATCTTAAGTCCCTTTCTACTTTCTATTTAGCAGACCGCACAGGATCCTGTAGTGAACCCCATTGGCTACTATGCGCTAAGTGTAATTTAGACAAAAATTTGAACAAAATGGTTCTAGAGTGGTTGCCATTTTTGATTTTTCACTGCCTTACTGGTGCTGGTAGCATCCAGAATCAGATACACAACTTTGAATTGAAATTTTAAAAATTCAATAAAATTACTGGGGCTCTTCTAAATTATGGTGGTGGGAGTTGAAACTGTGTAACTTTTCTCAAAACTAGGTTTGTGTATAAATTTTCCTCCCATAGAAATATAGAATTACAGAATTGACTCCAGTTAATATTTTAGGTATGTAGGAATGGATCTTTCCATCTTCGAGGAAATGTTTATGTGCATTATAAATCATTGGATTCAGCTCTTCTTGCCTATAGCAGCATGAATGGGCGCTATTTTGCTGGAAAGCAGGTAATTGCTCTGTTTCATTCTTCAAGTTTTCTAGGCAGACAGTTGCTATAGGCTAGAGCATTGTCATAAATCCTGCTTATGTCTCAGAGAATTCTTCATCCTTAGATACTGCCGTGATAAATTACTAATAGAAATTCTACTGTTTCATGAGCTAAGCTTGGATTTTTCCTGTGTTTTTAGACAACATGTGAATTTGTTGCTGTCACAAGATGGAAAGCTGCCATATGTGGTGAATACATGAGGTCAAGATACAAGGTATCTGAGTTTCTGTCTGTCTCCTTTATTCAATTTTGTTTGGTTTTATTTGACTTATATGAAACTTATCTGCAACATTGATATTTGCTAGAGGAGCACTCTCTAAAATTGAGAAACTAGTTCCGGATTACTAATGCAGTCAATGTGTTCCTCTTTTTTATATCTCCTGTTTCACAGACATGTTCACATGGAGGTGCTTGTAATTTTATTCACTGCTTTCGCAATCCTGGAGGAGATTACAAGTGGGCTGATTGGGATAATCCTCCCCCTAGATACTGGATTAGGAAAATGTCTGCTCTTTTTGGTCCTGCGGCTGATACTATGCATGACAAGCCAAGTGATACCCCAGATTTTGAAAGGCCACAACGTTCAGACAGGAAAAGACTGAAAAATTCCAGTGACAGGTGCATGCTCAATATCTGTTAAATCATTTTACTTGAACATTTTTTGTTACACCTATAAGTACATAATATATGCTTGAGATCATGATTTTGTTTCAATAGGTATGTTTCAAGAAGATCCATGGATGAAGATGTGCATCCACATTCTTCCCGAGATTATTCACGTTCTAAACAAGAACATAGTAGCCGCAGCATGAATTATGAGTACAGTCGGCATAGAAGAGATTCTTCAGCATCAGATAGGCACCAAGGGCAGGATACTGTAGATACTAATGGCAGACAGTTCTCAACCATGGAAAATGAAAGTCATCCGCGCAAGCACAAGCATGTGGAAAGGCACAGAAGTGATCATGGTGATGGAGGAAAATATGACGACAGAATTAGGTCTAGGAAGCACCGATCTGATAGGCGTGAGCCTGGTTCTTCTGATTGGCCGTCAGACTTAACTGATACAGATGTCAGCAAGAGCCCTTCAGGCGGCAAGTCCAGTAGCAGGTATGATGATCACGAAAAGAGCAGAAGGAAATCCTCGGAGGATCAGAGCCTCGAAGGACGCTGTACAGCGCACAAATCATCAGGGAAGGAACACAGGAGCAGAAGGGGCTCAAAACATGGTACAGAAAATGATTATTTTGACGAGAAAGATGGTGGAAGAAGGAAATCTAGAAAACACAAGGATGGCAACAAATACTCTGATGACAGGTGGGTTGCTACATATAGCGATGCTGATTCAGATGTTGAAAGATATCAGAGGTCAAGCAGTGGAGGCACTAAGTTTGGTAGGAAGGATGATGCT